>RCUC01166233.1:0-85571 GCA_003697995.1 Taxidea taxus jeffersonii
GTTGCTGAACCAGTTTGCATTCCCACCAATAGTGCAGGAGGTTCCTCTTTCTCCACATCTTCACTAATGCCTGTTGTTTCTTGTGTTATTAATTTTAGCTTTCTGACTGGTGTGAGGTAGTATCTCATGGTGGTTTTGATTTGTATTTCCATGACGGTGATGTTGAGCATCCTTTCATTTTTCTGCTAGCCATCTTGATCTCTTCTTTAGAAAAGTACTATTCATATCTTCTGCCCATTTCTTAACTGGATTATTTCTTTTTGGGTGTTGGTTTGATAAGCTCTTTATAGATTTTGGATACTAATCCTTTATCAGATATGCCTTTTATAAATATTCTCCTATTCCATAGGCTGTCTTTTAGTTTTGTTGATTGCTTCCTTTGCTGTGCAGAAGATTTTTATCTTGATGAAATCCCAATAGTTCATTTTTGTTTTTGTTTCCCTTACCTCTGGCAATATATCTCGTAAGAAGCTGCAAGGTCAAAACGGTTGCTAGCCTATGTTCTCCTCTAGGATTTTGATGGTTTCCTTCTCACATGTAGGTCTTTCATCCTTTTTGAAGTTGCTTTTGTGCATGGTATAAGAAAGTGGTCCAGTTTCATTCTTCTACAGAATGTCCAGTTTTCCCAACACCATTTGTTGAAGAGACTGTCCTTTTTCCTTTGGATATTCTTTCCCATTTTGTCGAAGATTAGTTGACAAAGTAGTTGAGAGTCCATTTCTGGGTTCTCTATTCTGTTCCCTTCATCTGTGTGTATGTTTTTGTGCCAGCTTGATGACTACAGCTTTGTAATATAGCTTGAAATCCAGAATCGTGTTGCCTCCAGTTTTGTTTTTTCTTTTTCAGAACTGCTTTGGCTATTTGGGTGGTTCCATACAAATTTTAGGATTGTCTGTTCTAGCTCTGTGAAAAATGCCATTGGCATTTTGACAGGGATTGTATTGAGTGTGTAGGTTGCTTAGGGTAGTATAGACATTTTAACAATATTGTTCTTCCAATCCATAACGATGGAATGCTTTTCCATTTCTTTGTGTCCTCTTCTATTTCTTTCATAAGTATTCTATACTTTTTAGAGTACAGATCTTTTACCTCTTTAGTTGGGTTTATTCCTAGGTATCATTGTTTTTGGTGCAATTGCAAATGGGATCAATTCCTTGATTTCTTTTTCTGCTACTTCATTATTATTGTATAGAAATGCAATACATCTGCATATTGAAGAAATCATCTGCATTGCTATACACTAACAGCAAAGGAGAGAAGTTAAGAAAACAATCCTATTTACAATTGCATTAGAAAGAACAAAATACCTAGGAATAAATTTAATCAAGGATGTGAAAGAACTGTACGCTGAAAGCTGTAAGGCAGTGATTAAGGAAACTGAAGATGACACCAATAATGGAAAGATACTCCATGCTCATGGAATGGAAGAATTAATATTTTTAAGATCTTCAGACTACCAAAAGCAATCACAAATCCAATGTAATCTCTATTAAAATTCCAAAGGTAATGTTACAGAAATAAAACAAACAATCCTATAATTTGTACAAAATCAAAAAAGACCCTGAAGAGCCAAAGTAATCTTGAGAAAGAAGAACAAAGCTGGAGGTCTCATGTTCCCTGATTTTAACTATATTACAAAGCTATAGTAATCAAAGCCATATAGCACTGCATGAAAACAGACACATAGATCAATGGAATAGAAGGGAGAGCCCAGAAATAAACCCATACATGTATCATCAATTAGTCTATGACAAAGGAGAAAAGAATACACAATGGGGAAAAGACCAATAAATGGTGTTGGAAAACTGAATAGCTAATGCAAAAGAATATAACTGGATCACTTTCTGATACCATGTACAAAAGTAAATTCAAAATGTATTAAAGAATTGCATGTAGGACGTGAAACCAAAGAAACAAAAGAAAAGATTGGCAGTAAGCTCTGATATCAGCTTTAACAATATTTTTATGGAACAGCTTTGTCAGGCAAGGGCAACAGAAGCCAAAATAAATAAATGAGATTACATCAAGCTAAAAAGCTTTGGCACAGTGAAGGAAACCATAAACAAAACAAAAAGGCAACCCACTGAATGCAAGCAGATACTTGGAAATCATACATCTGAAAAGGGATTAATATTCAAAATAAATAAAGAATTTATACAACTTAATATCCAAAAAACAAACAACCTGATTGAAAAATGGGCAGAGGACTTGAATAGACATTTTTTTCAAAGAAGACATTCAGATGGCCAGCCAACAGGCACATGAAAAGATGCTCAAAATCACTCACTATCAAGAAAATGCAAATCAAAACCAAAATGAGATACCACCTCACAACTGATACTGACTCATCAGATTGGTTTACACCAGACTGGTTATTGTCAAAAAAAACAAAACACAAAAAATGCTGGGGAGAATGTGGAGAAAAGGGAATCTTCATACACTGTTGGTGAGAAGGTAAACTGGCGCAGCCACTATCAAAAACAGTATGGAGATTCTTCAATTTAAAACTAGATTAGCATATTATCCATCAATTCCACTTCTGTGTATTTTTAAATTTAAATTCAATTAGCCAACATACAGTATGTCATTAGCTTTAGATGTTGTGTTTAATGATTCATCACTTATGTATAATACCCAGTGCTCATCATAACCCGTGCCCTCCTCAATGCCCATCACTTCTGGGTCTTTATCCAAAGAAAATGAAAACACCAATTTGAAGAGATAAATGCATTCCTATGTTCATTGTAGCATTATTTAGAACAGCCAAGATTTGAAAGCAAACTATGTGTCCATGGATAGATGAATGGATAAAGAAGATGTAGTATATATACCCAAAGAATTATCAGGCATAAAAAAAAGGATGAAATCTGGCCATTTTTTGACAGAACTGATGGACCTAGAGAATATTATGCTAAGTAAAATAAGCGAGACAAAGACAAATACTGTATGATTTCACTTATATGTAGAATCTAAAAAACAAAACAAATGAACAAAACAAAACAGAAAGACTCATAGATATCGAAAACAAACTGTTGGTTACCAGACTGAGGAGGGGTTGGGAGGGGCAAAAAAGGTGAAGGGTATTTCTTAATATAAATTTCCAGTTATAAAATAAATAAGTGATACAGATGTAACATGCAGCATAGGGAATATAGTCAATAACACTGTAATAACTTTGTATGGTGACAGGTGATAACTAGACTTATCAGGGGGCTCATCTCATAATGTATAAAAATATCACATCACTATAATGAACACCCAAAACCATTAGGATATTGTATGTCAATTATATTTCATTTCTTTTTTCTTTTAAAGATTTTATTTACTCAGGGCGCCTGGGTGGCTCAGTGGGTTAAGCCTCTATCTTCAGCTCAGGTCATGATCTCAGGGTCCTGGGTTTGGGTCCTGCGTCAGGCTCTCTGCTCAGTGGCGAGCCTGCTTCCCCCTCTCTCTCTGCCTGCTGTTCTACCTATTTGTGATCTCTATCTGTCAAGTAAATAAATAAAATCTTTAGGAAAAAGATTTTATTTATTCATTTGAGAGAGAGAGACAGCGAAAGAGAGCATAAGCAGGGAGGAGAGGGAGAAGCAGGCTCCCCACTAGGCGGAAACAGACATGGGACTCAATCCCAGGACCCTGGGATCATGACCCGAGCCAAAGGCAGGTGCTTAACCACCTGAGCCACCCATTTGCCCGAATATTTCAATAAAAAACAAAACAAAACAGTACAGAGAGTTCTCATATACCCTTATCCAAGACTCCCTAATTATAAGATTTCATATAACATTATAATCCTCAAGAAAATTAACATTGATACAATACTGTTAACTAAGCCACAGACCTTATTCAAAGTTCACTAATTTTCAAATTTCCTTTTTCTGTTCCAGGATCAACTCTGGGATCCCATATTGTATTTAGTTGTTATGTATCCTTATTCTCCCCCAATCTTTGCTAGCTCCTCAGTCTTTTGTTGCCTTTTAGGACCTTGACACTTTAAAAAGAACTAAGTTCCATACTTTTTTCTAATTTATTTAGTCTATTTCTAATGTTCTTTTTCTGTCACAGGATCCCACTCAAAATACATTACCCCTCAACATTAGGCTCGTTTAGACTGTGATGGTTTCTCAGACTTTCCTTGTTTTTGATGATCTTCCAAGTTTTTAAGACTACTACTGGTTAAGCATTTTGTAGAATATCCCTTACCTGGTGAGTGTCTGATATTTTTTATCACGATTTTTTTTTTCCTCACGATTAGGCTGAGGTTATAGCTTCTCAGGAAAAAGACCACAGAGGTAAAGTGTTATTCTCATTATATTATACCAAGGGTACATGCTACTAATGACTTATCACTAATGATGTTCATCTTGATCAACTGGCTGATGTAGTGTTTGTCATATCTCTCTACTGTTATTACTTTTCCCCCTTATATTTTGTACTCTTTAGAAGGAATTACTATACTCAACCTACACTTAAGCAGTTGGCAGTTATGTTCCATCTCTTTGAGGACAGAATATCTACATAAATTTTTTGGAATTTTTCTGTATGGGAAGAATTCTTTCCCCTTTACTTGCTTAATCATTTCTTTATTAACAGCATAGACTCATGGATATTTATATTACACTTTGGGTTATAATCCAATACTGTATTATTTATTTCATTGCTCATATTATTCCTTCCTTAGCCATTAGGAGCTATTGCATTGACTCCTGTGTCCCTGTGACATACCCCTAGTTGTTTCCTGTGTGTTTGTTCGCTTGTTTCTTTGGTTTAAGCACTTCTTCCCTTTCTGGCACTACCAGATGCTCCAGACTCATCTTATATATTCAGTGTCCTAGTCCTAAAAGCAGCCATTTCTCTCAAGAGTCCTGGTTCCTTTTATTAGAGCATGGTATTAGAAACCAAAACCTGGGTGCAGGTATGCTCATGGCTACTGGGCTGTCATTTTTTTCTAGGCCCTTCAGAGGACAGAGCTTGGAAATATATGTACACATATACTACCACATGAATACACACAAATTTATTTCCATATTTATTCATCTGCATCTATATTAAGGTAAACATGAACTCATATTAATATCTTCAACTCTAACCCAGGATTTAGTGATTACATGCACAATCCTCTCATTTTCCATATGAGGAAACTTTCAATTAGAAAGATAAAGATACTTGCCCTAAGTCAAACAATTTACAGTAACAGTCTCTTAGTAGCAAATAATACTCATGTGGTGATATATATATTCGGTGCTCAATCAATTATGATGATGTTAATTGAGATTCTAATTCTTCAAATAATGTAAGTTTACACTTTTGGAAGAGGAAATTTTCAGTGAATTAGTTTAGCCATAGGTGTCACTACAGATGACACTTAGATGCGTCTATAAGTGTCAGGTTTGGGGTCATACCTAGTTGGAGTCATAGTCATTCTTCACCTGGAGATTTCTAGATTGTGAGCAACTCCAGAGCAGCGGCTGCTCTGCATAGGCCCAGCAGGTACTAGGCCCTCATCAAAGTTTTAAAAAATGAATGAGGTATACATAGCATTTTAGGAAATGCTGGCTATGTATTTACTCTGAGCCTTGTTTATAATGAGATATAATTATCTGTTCTGCCCACCCTCACAGGGCAGTTTTAAGATCACATGATAGAATTCATATGCAAGTCCTTTGGAATCTGAAAGACAGAATTATGATAATATGTGAAGGAAATTCTGGACCCTTTAATTTGGCTCCTCTTCCTCTGGGTGGACAGAATGTAAGAACTTCACTACCACTTCCAGGCCAGAATAAAATGATTTTAAAATAAAAAATAAGAAAGCCACAAAAGACCCCCAAAAGCCAAAGGAATCTTGAGAAAGATGAACAGAACTGGAAGTATTACATTTCTTGATTTCAAACTACTGTAATCAAAACAGTATGGTACCTACATAAAAATAGGCACAGACCAAAGGAAGAGAGCAGAAAGCCCAGAAATAAGCCCATAGTCAACTAACAGTCAACTAACCATTGGTCAACTAATCTTTGACAAACTTGCCAGAACCAAAAAATTCTGGGAAAGTCTCTTTAAAAAATGGTGCTGGGAAAGTTGAATATACACATACTAAAGAATGAAACTAAACCCCTATCTTATACCACTCACAAAAACTAACTCAAGGGACGCCTGGGTGGCTCAGTGGGTTAAGCCGCTGCCTTCGGCTCGGGTCATGATCCCAGCGTCCTGGGATCGAGTCCCGCATCGGGCTCCCTGCTCGTCAGGGAGCCTGCTTCTCCCCTCCCCTCTCTGCCTGCCTCTCTGCCTACTTGTGTGATCTCTGTCTATCAAATAAATAAATAAAAAAAAAATCTTTAAAAAAAAAACTAACTCAAAATGGATTAAAGATTTGAATTTACACCTGAAACTATAAAACTCCTCAAAGAAAACATAGAGGGTAGACTCCTTGACATTGGTCTTGGTGATGAAAAGGTAATAAAAGCAAAAATGAACAAGCAGAACTACATCAAAGTAAAAAACTTTTGCATAGTAAAGGAAAACGTCAACAGGTCACCTATCAAATAGGAAAAAATATCTGATATTTAACCATATATCTGATATAGCTAAAAAGGGACAAATATCCAAAATACATAAGAAATTCAAACAATTCAATAGCAAGAAAACAAATAATTCAACTAAAGCAAAGGTCCTTAAGTATTCTGGTTATCAATTTCAACATGGGAGTTGGAATAACTCCCCACACCAACAAGCAATCCTCAGGACGCTAGCTGTGTGTCTTAAAATTCAACTCAATTCTGACATTATGTATCTGGAAATGGTGTCTAATCCCAGACCTTAAGAGCTCAGTCCTACAGAAGTGCCAGCAACCCTCATAACACACGTATTTCAGACACCAATCACAAGTCCAAGTTATCACTTGGGCTTCTGACTAACAGGTTATGGACTGGAGGTTCCTAGACCTCCTTGAGTTCCATTTATTTGCTAGAGTGGCTCACATACCTCAGGAAACCCATTTAGTCACTAGATTCCTAATTTACTATAAAAAAGGTATAACTCAGGAACAGCAAAGAGATGCACAGGGCAAGGTATGGGAAAAGAGTGTGAAGTTTCCATGCCCTTTCCTAGTTCACAACTCCCCGAATCTCCACATGTCCACCAACCTGGAAGCTCTCCAAACCTTGTCCTTTTGGGGTTTTATGAAGGCCTCATTACATAGGCATAATAGATTAAGTCATTGGCCACTGGCAATTGATTCAACTTCCAAACCCTTTCCACTCCCTGGAGGTCAGTGGGGTGGGACTGAAAGTTCCAGCCCTCTAACCAGCTAAATTGGTCCCTTCTTCTAAAAGTCCCCTCATTAACATAACAACAGACAACATTAGTGCCCTCCTCAGGAAATTCCATGGGTTTTAGAAGCTCTGTGCCAGAAATGGGATAAAGACCAAATAAACATTTCTTATTAAAAATAACAATGAGAAAATAAATAATAATAATAATGAGAGACCTGAATAGACATTTCTCCAAAGAAGATATGCAAATGGGCAACAGGTACATGAAACACTCAACATTACTAATCATCATGGAAATGCAAATCAAAACCACAGTGATCTGTTAGAACAGCTATCATCAAAAAGACAAGAGAGGTATTGGCAAGGATGTGGAGAAAAGGGAACCCTCATACTTTGCTGGTGGCACTGTAAATTGGTACAGCCACTATGGAAAACAGTATGGAGGTCCCTCAAGAAATTAAAAATAGAACTACCATAGGATCCAGCAATCTCATTTCTGGGTATACATCCAAAGGAAATGAAATCAGGATCTCAAAGAAGTAGCTGCACTCCCATATTCATTGCAGCATTATTTACAACTGTCAAGATACAGAAACAACCTAAGTGTCTATCTGCAGATGAATGGATAAAATGATGTGATATATATAATGGAATATTATTCAGCCATGAGAAAGAAGAAAATCTTGCCACCTGTGACATCATAGATAGACCTTAAGGTTATTATGCTAAGTGAATGTCAGAGAAAGGAAATAAGTCAAATGGAGAAAGACAAATACCATACAATTTCACTTCTACATGGAATCTAAAAAAAAAGTCGAACTAAGAGAATCAGATGGTAGAATGGTAGTTGCCAGGGACTAGGTGGTGGAAAAAATAGCAAGATGTTGTTTAGAGACTAATCATAACATGGTGACTATAGTAAATAATAACTATATTATATACTTGAAATTTGCTAAGAGATAAATTTTAAGCATTGTCATCACACATACACAAAGGCAACTATATGGATTGACAGGTGTGTTAATTAACTTGGCTGTGATAATCATTCCACAATGTTTATATCAAGTCATTATGTTGTACACTTTACATATACATGATTTTGTCAATTATACTGCAATAAAGCTAGAAAACACTTAAAATCAATGGTATTTGTTTTTAAAAATAATTAGTTTCTACAATGACTGAGTGGTCTCTTTTGTGTATAAACAATCTTTCCTTTTGCTAAAGCTGATTTTTAAAATAGTATGTATTTTTAGTTCTTATTAAAGTATAATTTTCTTAAAATAAAAGTCATCCTTTTAATTGTACACTTCTGTGAGTTTTGGCAGATACAGCTCTGTAAGTTTTGGTCACTACAATCAAGATATGGAAATGGAACTGTTCCGTGCATTCCGCCCCCAAATTCCCTCCTGCTCCTTTATAGTCAACCTCTCCCTTCCCATCCTCAACTCCTAGAAGGCATGGTTCTGTTTCTGACACTCTGCTTTTCCCAGAATGTCATGTAAATACAATCTGGCTTCTTTCACTCCCCATAATACATCTGCAATTCATCCATGTGTGTATGGAGAGTTGTTTTTTTTTTTTTTTAAAGATTTTATTTATTTATTTGACAGAGATCACAAGTAGGCAGAGAGGCAGGCAGAGAGAGAGAGAGGAGGAAGCAGGCTCCCCGCAGAGCAGAGAGCCCGATGCGGGGCTCGATCCCAGGACCCTGGGATCATGACCTGAGCTGAAGGCAGAGGCCTTAACCCACTGAGCCACCCAGGCGCCCTGTATGGAGAGTTTAATCCTTTTTATTGCTGAGTAGTTTTCCATTTACAACTACGCCACCTTTTGTTCATTGATTCACCAGGCGAAAGACATTTCTGTTGTTTCCATTTGGGGATAAATATGAATAAAGTCACATATGTTTAGTACAAATAAACATCTGCATACAGGTTTTTGTGTGAACCCAACTTTATTTCACCTGGATAAATACCTAGCAGTGGGATTACTAAACTACATGTTAAGTGAGTGTTCAACTTTATACAAAATATCAGATTGTTTTTGAAATGTAAATCACCAAGACCAGATGTCCTACCCATCTCTGACCACAAATGGGAGGGGAGAATATAAGCCTCCAGATGCCCAAACTAACCTGTCGCCAAGTTCTGTAAAATCAATAGACTCTTTTCCCATCCCATTTTCACCTCTCAGAAGGACACCTTTAGCAATGTACATACAAGTTTACTGTGATATGAGACTTCCCATGCTCTCTGTTATTTTCCCGTTTATCAGGCAGAATGGCTGATCTGAGATCAGTGGCAAGGACATGTGAGACACAGTAACGTCAGGAGAACCCCCACCAATTACATTACTTATTACCTCCTTTTCTTTCCCTCTAAGGAAAGAGAGAACACTGGAGTGGCAGCAAACAAACAAACTTGGGTCTAGAAAGAAGCAATTAATCCATCTTACAGTGTTAATTACTTTTCTCCTGTGTCTGAATATGCAATATGCAAGGTTGACTTTATTAACTATTGACTGACTTATAAATGCTATTAGAGCAAAACAGTATTGTGGGAAATCCACCAAAGGAGATAACCCTCAAAGCACTTGTTAGTTAGTTTTACAAGAAGTTTAATTCTTTTCTTTGTAAGTTTTCCATTGGCCAACGTAATATCTGGTTTGCCTCTCCAATGCTGATCTGACTATTGTAAGGTATATACCGGGGACATATTATTTGGCATAGAGAAACCAACCTGCGGTTAGAAAGCTGAATAGTACACAAGTTAAGATTTAATGTATTACTACCTCAAGGGCCTTGCTTCAGAGTCCCATGGAAAGACAGAAAGGAACTGGTGGGGAGGGCAACGGTAGGACCAAAGAGGAGGTAACCAGGCAGTGGAGACTTTGGAGGGACCTGCAAAAGATCACAGTAAAAGCGTACCTTTTTCTGCAAAAGTGCCTTGGTTAAGAGCACTTAGGCACAGAGGAAAGACAAAAGGCAGAGAAGGGATTTGCCAAACTCAAGTGAGTGGGTTTGCAATTAAAATAAACTTTTCAACAAATAGAGCTGCTCATTCAGAAAGAGTGGCCTTGTAGGACGACTTGGGGTTCCCCATCACTGGCTATTTAAGCGGTATTATCTTGGTAGAAATGCAGTAAACAGTATTCATGTACCCTTCATTGGGCAAATGTTTATTAAAAACTCGGTACAAGATGCAAGCAGAATATGAAGAGTAATCAAATCTAGATTTGCTCTCCGCCAGCTGTCTAAGCAGTGCTTCTTACCCGTAAAAATGTATACTCATTCCCCCTGAGGATTTTGTTAAAAGGCAGATTCTGATTTCTGTAGGATAGAGCCTCAGATTCTGCACTTCTAAAAAGCTCCCAGGTGATGCCTATGCTGCTTGCTGGTCTGGGTAACACATACTGAGTGATAAGGGTTTCTAGTAGGGAATTAGACATGCACATGATTATAATACAAAGTAAGAATTCGTAAATACCAAATAAGTACCATCAATTATCAGTAAAGACCTAGATCTCTCCCAGCCCGAGGGCAATCTTTGTTCTTTTCTGCTTCCAGAACAAGAACATCCTTCTGATGTTTTTGTTGCTCTGTTTCTCAAACTGGATTTCTTTTTGGGCGGCTCATTGCATATGCTGTTTCTTGGCTTAGAATAGCTTTCTCCTCGTCTTCAGACTAACGTTTCACTAATTTGTCAAGGTTTATCTCCTAATGGCCCCTTCTTCCCTGGGGCCCCAGTTGGGGCGGACCGCTTCCCACAGCAGTTAGCTTGAACCTCCAACAACTGCCTCTACTTCCTTCTGACTCCAGTAGGAAGTCCGGTTTAATTCCCCATGGGAACCCACCTCCCGGGGTGCCTCCAGTAAAAAAGCTGCCGAGAAAACATTTTGGCTAACCTGAAGCCAGGTGAGGCGGCCGGGAAGAAAGCGCCGCATCTCCGGGTACAGAGCACCTGAGCCCAGGGAGGTGGCCCTAATTATCATCTGGAGACCGTCTCCTCCCGAAGGCAGGCCCTGGGGCTGACAGCACCAGCGGTTCCTGGTCCAGTGCCACGGGAGGCCATTTCCCCGAGGCTAACCGCAGCGCTGGCGCCCCCGCCCGGCGCAGGAGGCTGCCCACCATAGAGGCGATGGCGGCTAGAGGGGCCGGCGAGCTTCGGGAGCCGTCGCCGCGCGGCTGTAGGGAACGCGCGCGGGGCGGGTCTCGCGCCACTGGCCTTGTAGCCATTTTAGGAGGGAACCCGGATCTCTAGCCCGGGGCGCGGCTTCAATTTCAATAACTTTATTGGTGGCCTTGTCCGCAGAACAGCCATCGCACTAGTGGCTAGGGGAGGAGGGAGAGCCTCACGGGAGGTGATTGGGGTGGGGGACGCCCCCGGGCAGTGAGCGCGGGGATGCCGGGTGTTCCCGAAAGTGGGTTTCCTGAGCAGCCGGCATCGAGAGGGTTTTGGGGGGGCTTCGGGCGCTCCTGGAGGCCGGGGAAGGAGGGGACCCCGGGCACGGCTTCCCTGGGGCGGGGATTCCCTTGCCCGGGTCCCCAGGCGCAGGGGCGGAGCCGGGAGCGCCCCTGACGCGGCCGCCGGGCTGTTCCTAGTCTTGTGTTGTTCCCCACGGCAGGTGGCCCCCGACTCGAGCTGCAGCCATGGGAAACACCACCAGCGACCGGGTGGCTGGCGAGCGCCACGGCGCCAAGTCTTCACGCGCGGAGGGCGCCGGCGGCCATGCGCCGGGCAAGGAGCACAAGATCATGGTGGGGAGTACCGACGATCCTAGCGTCTTCAGCCTGCCGGACTCCAAGGTGAGCGTCCCCACGCCCCCAGAGGGCGCAGCGGCAGCAGGCGGGGGGTCGGAGCCCCTCCTCTCTTTCCTGGTTCTTAGCACACTGAGCTAGGTTGCGGTTTTCTGAATTAAAGGAATTTGGGAGGGACGGAGATGTTGGGGGTAATTATTACTGCCGTCCTCTCTCAGAATAGGATAGAGGCAGAGTTTTTGTTTCTCGATTCATCCGCTGGCCATATTTTTACTATGGGGACTGTAGACCCCTCCCCCCACCCCATCCCTGGTTTTTCTAACAGGCAAGTGCCCGCTTTTAGAGTACTGCTGAGTTTACAGGTTTTAACCCCTGGTAGAAAACGGAAGACGGTGGTAGGTTGCCTGAGTTGCTGATCATCGGCGGCAGTTTCTCAAATTTACCCTGTGGTGGGTAAATGAACTTCTTTTTCCTGGCAGTTTCTGTGCATCCGTATCATTTTTGCCTTCCTAAGAATTCCGCGCTTCTGATCCTTCCCCTTTTGGCATGATTGTGAGCAGCAACCACTTGCTTATTTGGTACTTTTTACTAGTCTTGGGGGTCAAGAAAGGACCTCCTTTGGCTGACTACTCAATTTTCACCTCATACTTTATATTGTGGTGGCTGAGGTGCTTCTTTCACGCCCCGTTATATCCTGTAGTGGGAGATCAAATGATTCCAGGATTTCTTCACATGCAGTGGTGGTACATGATGAAGGGAAACCCACAGCTTCCCGGAAGACCTTGCTCTCAAATCCAAGGACTTTCAGAAAAGTGGCAACTTGTGTTCACCCATAGAAGAGTTAGATGGAGCTGATAGCAATGTGCTTACCATCAGAATGTTTCTATTCACATTTAGAGCTGTCAGCGTGAAATACAATAATCCCTGCAGGCAGTAGGAGTGGGATCAAGTACAGAAATGGAGGGATTGAAGAGATTCGGGTGCATTTGACGTTTCCTGTCATTTCAAACCTTTCACCAAACTGGGGTTTTAGAGAGTAAAGAATGCTTTGCCCCATAGGTAGCACATAAAATTTGGATTCTGTTTATTTTCTTGAATCCCGATTGAGAACATAACTACAGAAAAAGAAGTGAAGGTGATAAAAGAAAAAAAAAAACACTTTCTGGGGTTTCTCCTCCATTCCTTTCTTCTTTCTCCCACTTCAGAACTTCTTCCTCAACATTTGGACCATCTATCCAGTCATTTGAATTCACTTCTTCAAAGCTTTCTCAAGGTGATCCACCTCATAATTTTATCCTTTTCCTACATCAATGACTCAGGATTTAAGTACAGTGTATTGTCAGACTGTGACTGCAATAACCGGTGTGCTGGATAAAAGCCAGGTTGGTCCATCTGAAATGGAGCCTGTTTTGTTTCATTCTTTCCCTACCTCAGTCTTGCCATTTGTGAATAAGGAAATTGTTTCACGAAATTCCTAAGGTCTATTCTACATTTAAATTTTATAGTTCTCAACCTAGTCTCTTTACATCTTCCTTCATTGTTTTACTTAAACATTTTCAAACTGCAGTTCTCATTGTTTTGCCTCTTTTCCTGATGATTTAGGTGACGATTTGACTTGGAGTAAGTGGTCTTTCTGTTAGTCAGCTGAACACAGGCCTGCCATAGAAATGTCATGTCATATGTGGAAGGACTTTCTTCCAAAGCTAGGCATATTAATAGTTTCTAGCTTTCAAATTCTAAACTGAAAATACTAAAGCATGAAAGTAACTCATAGAAACAGTGGCAGTGGGGCCTACATTGCTTCAAATGCCACCAGTCTTCTTCAGTGGACTAGTTCACTATTTGCACATTAGAATCACTTGAGATTTGTTTAAACACTGCATGGATATATGGAAACATATTCCATGTTTCAGAGTAGAATGTGTAATGAACTCCTATATACCCATCACCCAGTTTAAACAATAGTCAAATTGTGAACAAATTTATATCCTCTATACCCCAAGCCACTCTGCCCCCCAATTATTTTGAAACAAATTCCAGACATCCTAACAAATACTATTTTATCTGTAAATATTTTAGGATGTATCTCTAGAGTTTTTTTCTTTGTTTATTTTAACCATCAGTATTATTCTCTGTGAATCTTTTTAAAAAGAGATTCCTGGGCCCTATATCTAAATCAGAGTCTGAGAGTTATTCTTGGGCATATGTAAAAATTTCTGTAATTGTAATGTAGCCAGTCAGACAACACATTCCTTAAGAATATGGAGATAAAGGTTTTCACTTATGACTCTTCCTTATGTAATGTGAAAGTCCCTTCAATTGTTTCTCTGTTTACTTAAGTTTATGCTGCTCCTGGTGTCTCACAGTATAATTTAAAGGACTACTGAGAGACCATATGGAAGGTAGACTACCCTAGCCATTTTCAAAGTAAAGCCCAAATGAATAAGTTAATCCTTTTTAAAACTCACATTATTTTATTTGGGGATGTTTTTACTTGATACAGTACAGTCCTGTTTACCAAAGTTATTTAAACCAATCTGAAGTGGGGCTCAGCAAACTTTTTCTGTAAGGGACCATACAGTAAATATTTTAGACCTTGTGGACCATACAGGCTCTGTCACAGTTATTCAGTTTTGCTTAGCATGAAAGCAGCTATAGATAATATTTAAATGAAAGTGCGTGGCTATTTTCCAAAGAAGCTTATTTATAAAAGCATATGGCTCCCTGGCCATAGTCTGCCAACTCTTGTTCTAAAAGATGGTAATGAAAAGAAACTAAGTAAGAAGTCCATTTTTGGGGAATCCTACAGACCTTATTTGATATTGGAACTGCTTTTGTAAAAGGAAGCTTTGTTTTTGATCTGTTGCTCCTTGAGCCTCCAGAATTTTCATCCCTACTCCTGAAATAATTAGTATATACCTGGCAGAAGTGAGCAAGTAAGATTTTATAATCACTTCTCAAAAATTAAGAAACCAGGGGCTCCTGGGCTACTCAGTGGGTTAAGCCTCTGCCTTGGGCTCAGGTCATGATCTCAGGGTCCTGGGATCAAGCCCCACATCCGGCTCTCTGCTCAGTGGGGAGCCTGCTTCCTCCCCACCCCCCACCCCACTCCTGCCTGCCTCTCTGCCTGTTTGTGATCTCTCTCTGTCAAATAAATAAATAAAATCTTTAAAAAATTTTTTTTAAAAAATTAAGAAACCAATGATATGATTTTCCTATACTTTTAATGTCCTTTTTGTAACCGATTAGCCAAAATGAAGTTTATGAATTACTTATGAATTTCAGTGTCTCTAACTTGCATTAAAATTGATACTTCAGAGCTATTCATATTTACATGTGAAATACCTGGCTAACTTTATTGTTTTTTATGGAAACGTACTTTTTTTTCACATTTTTTTCTCTTAAGAGAGACTCAGAAGCATGTCGTAATTGCCTGCCTGTGGGTTAATCTGGAACAGGGAGTAAGTAGTAAGCTTCCCCGACCTCTTTTCTGAAAGGGAGATCCTCAGGCTCTGAAAGGGTGAGTGATCTATGCAAACTCTAAACTTAGGCTGTGCTTTGGGCAACCATTGAGCATAAGCCAATTGACCATTTGATCCTAGCTGGGTTATTTCTCTACAGTATATTCAAAATCTGATTCAGTTGCTAACTTCAAGGCTTACTGATCCTTCCCAGAAACTTAGCACCTCTCTCTGCCCTAGGGAGGAGAGTGACCTTTTAAGAGTTCCTGGGTCACAATTTAGGGATGACCTAATCCTTCTTACAGCTCCCTGGGGACAAAGAGTTTGTATCATGGCAGCAGGATTTGGAGGACTCCGTAAAGCCCACCCAGCAGGCCCGGCCCACTGTTATCCGCTGGTCTGAAGGAGGCAAGGAAGTCTTCATCTCTGGGTCCTTCAACAATTGGAGCACCAAGATTCCACTAATTAAGAGGTGAAGACGAGTGTCTTGGTTGAGTCTACAGGGTCCAGGAGTACAGACCTGATTTTCCTACTCAGGAGAGAGACCTGGCTGGACTGCTCCTCTCCACCCACTAGGGACTCTCTCTAGAACATTTTCTGTGGCCAATGATTACATCTGTGGCTTTTTTTTTTTTTTTAAATCTCATAGCGAGTCAGAAATGTTTAACCAGTTAGAATGTCATTGCCTCAGAGGAACTTATCATACAGCTTTGTGAGTACATTCTCTAGGACTGTGTTAACACAAGTCCTGTCTATGCCTGTGAGAAGTCATCTGTAACTGACTGAGTCCACTTGTTCTGACTTCTGCACTAAAAACACAATTGATGTTCTTGGTAGTAATGTGAGTTGTTGCTTGCAGAGCAATGATGAACTACTTGGTAATCAGAATGGCCCTTTTTAAGTAGGTTATTTTTCGGAAAGTGCTCACCAAAATATGGAAAATGGTACCTTGAGGCACTTCTGTATTCTGAAGCTACCTGCTATCTTCTTTACACTTGTGAAAGATCTGTTCCTACTGAAGCTAATGAGTTGTCCTAAGGTGAATCATTTTGGGGGATTAACATCTATTATTATTTTCCAGATATTAAGAACTAAAGTTATTGGGAGGGGCTGGCAAATATGTGCTCAAGGTGATACAGAAAAGGAGAATGGGTCTATACATTCTTTATTACAGTGGGGACAATCACTTAGGAATGTGGGAGAACACTG
Organism: Taxidea taxus jeffersonii; assembly: GCA_003697995.1. Taxonomy (NCBI): domain Eukaryota; kingdom Metazoa; phylum Chordata; class Mammalia; order Carnivora; family Mustelidae; genus Taxidea; species Taxidea taxus. Next base: position 16,707 of record RCUC01166233.1, read on the forward strand.
GGGTATGTTGTGAGTGTCTCATGGTTTTTACATTTACATTCTGTCTTCTAATAGGAACTTGGCTTGTTTAACCTTCTGTTTTCTTCTGTAGCCATAATGACTTTGTTGCCATCTTAGACCTCCCTGAGGGAGAGCACCAGTACAAGTTCTTCGTGGATGGACAGTGGGTTCATGATCCATCAGAGGTAAGGCCTCGATCTCCAAGGGTAACCATTAACTGAACTTTGTCCTTTTGGCTATTATTCCCCTTGGTGTCAGTTGTCATTGCTCTCAGGATTGATGGGCTCCTACACTGGAGGATTTCTCTCTTGATTAAAGACAGAGGTGCCAAGCATGATCATTTTTTAAAATAGGGGAGTTAGATGGAAGAGATGAATTTAAAACAGGGTATATGAATATTTTCCTTTCATTGTTTCAGCCTGTGGTTACCAGTCAGCTTGGCACGATTAACAATTTGATCCATGTCAAGAAATCTGACTTTGAGGTGTTTGATGCTTTAAAGCTAGATTCAATGGAAAGCTCGGAGACATCTTGTCGAGGTAATTTTAGAGTATTTGCTTTCTTTTTTTTTTTTTAATAACTTTTTTTTTTTTAGATTTTATTTATTTATTTGACAGATGGAGATCACATGTAGGCAAAAGAGAGAGGAAGGGACGCGGGCTCCTTGTTGAGCAGAGAGCCCAATGTGGGGCTTGATCCCAGGACCCTGGGATCATGACCTGAGCCAAAGGCAGAGGCCTTAACCCACTGAGCCACCCAGGAGCCCCGTGTTTGCTCTTTCTTGATGTGTTTTTCCTATAATGCATGTTTCTTCCCTAGAGTGGTTTTGTTTTTCATTTTCTCAGGAATCCTCTGAATCACATATGTGTTTTATAGCTATATATATACACACGTGTGTGTGTGTGTGTGTGTGTAAACACACACACACATTATATTTATATATATGTCTGTATATATGTCCTCTGAACATTTAAGTCTTGTCTCAGAGGACAGAAACTCAGTCTAGTGTATTTGATTTCAGACTTTTTAGCCAAGATCTACAGCAAGACATTTGTTTTACACATTGTAACCCAGTCTCTCTCTTCCCATCTCTCTTCCTGCCCCATCTCTCTCCCTCTCTTTCTGTCTCACACACACAAACACACACATGCACACTGTAAGACAAGTCTCAGCAGAATGTCTGTCTTTGTTATATATGATACACTCTATTTTCTATTCTGTCCCTTCTTTCATGACCATTAATGGGTTATAGTCTATAGTTTAAAAAGCTGTTTCTAGCAATATTTCAAGTTTTCATTGACCTTTTGGCAGTTTCACCTGCTGAGACTAGTTCTGTCTGGTTTGCCTTGTTTAGTTGCCTCTGCATTAGCTTAATCCTGCCAGTTTGATAGCTAGGCTGGGTGTTCCACAGTTTTATATGGCCCTCCAACTATGGCCGTCTCTGGGGAGAAAGGGTTACAAAACCACCACAACTCTTTTTTGTTTATGTTAACTGAAATTTTATAAGTTTTTGATGAAAAAATAAATTTCCTTTTAGAGGAAAAGACCTGTATCCTTTTGTTTCTCCCAATCTTACTTTTTCCTATGGCTTTCATCACATTTGCTGCAGCATCAGGAGACTGATTGGCTAACCATGCTCACAGTTACCATTTTAGTAATTATATTAAAGGCTGTAACTGTCTAAAGAATTGTGCACCCTGTTCCCAGTGAGTATACTGTTCCCTTGTGAGTTCAAAGCCTGCCCCTGCTACTCACCAGCTTTGAAGTCATGCACAGGTCCTTCAGCCTTTCTGGTTCTCAGTTCCATATCATGAAAATCAGAGGCTTAGAATCTCAGTTGATTCTCATCTGTGGAGACACAACCCAAAGTGGAATCTCAGGGCACAGAGGTGGCTTATGCAGCTTCTGAAAGACCAATCAAGAGTATAATAATTGTTTATGAAAACCATAAAAATTGTTTTCATTATACAAGCCCAGTAAGTAAAGCTGAACATTCTTCTTGACTGGTGGGGTAGTGATTAACAAGGGCTTAATTATACTGAGTTAAGTGATGAGACCACTTGCAACTCTACATTTTTGCATTATATGATTCTGGAGAAGCAACTGGTGAGCAATAGATAGGGAATCATCATTCTGTAGAAAGAAAACTAGCATACTTTTGATAGCTCTCTCTTTCCTCTTTCACCCAGTTTCTTGATCTACCTTGTGTCTGTATGGATTTGCCTGTTTTGGACCTTTTCATATAAATGGGATCATGCACTGTGCAGTCTTTGGTGTTTGGCTTCTTTCACTTAGCACATTTTCAGGGTTCATCCATCTTGTAATATGTCTCAGTACTTCACTCTTTTTTATGGCTGAATGAAGTTCCATTGTAGGGAATCATTAGCCGATGCACATTTGGATCATTTCCACCTTTTGCATGTTAAAAACAATGTTCTCAACATTTGTGCTCAAGTCTTTGTGTGGACTTGTTTTCATTTCCTAAGAGTGTAATGGCTGGGTCATATGCCAACTTCAAGTTTAGCTTTTGGAGGAATTGCCCAACTGTTTTCCAGAGCTCCTGCACCATTTTACATTCCCAGCAGCAATGGGGATCGTACAAATGTTCCATTTTTTCCACATCCTCACCAACCATTATTATTGTGTGTGTGTTTTATTACAGCCATCTTAATCGTGTGAAGTGGTATTTGATTTACATTTCCCTAACAACTACTACATTGTTAATAATCTTGTCCTCATTGTTGCAATTATTGTATTACCAGCAGTCTTAGTGTTTATAACCTTATTGCCTATCTTGTGCCGGGGGGGGGGGGGGGGGGGATCTAATTTTTTCACATCATTTATCGTTTGACAGTTTACAAGGCATTGTCACATCTGTTACCTCCTTTCATTCCTGTGAAGACATTGTAAAATAGGGTAGAGATTATTATATTTCAGTTTATTAATGAAGAAACTGACCATAGTGGAAGGATTTGTTCTAATCATGCAACTGATAAATAGAGTAGCTCTTCTCTGAACCTATGTCTTTCACTTCTCATCCCCTCCTCTATCGTCTACATCATGTTGCCATATTGAGGAATTTCAGGGTTCATGTTCAGGATGACTCAGACTTTTTCTTTGCATTACAGTTGTAGGCCAGCAGGTTACAAGTTTATGTTCTATGACTGTATTTAATATTAGCTCTCATGTACTGATGGTTTTTTCCATGCATTTTTACTAGCTCTACAACTTTCCCTTATATTTGGATAAATCTCTTCCAGACCTTTCCAGCTCTCCCCCAGGGCCTTATGGTCAAGAAATGTATGTGTTTCGATCTGAGGAGAGATTCAAGTCCCCACCCATTCTACCTCCTCACCTTCTTCAAGTTATTCTTAACAAGGACACTAATATTTCTGTGAGTATTCTGAGAGAATTGGTGCAGCATCTGGGGGTTATTAGGACCATTTGAGCCAAAGTTAGTAATCTGAGAGGTCGGGATTATTACAAAGCTATGTTGAGATTATAAATCATATACATATTGATTGCATTACAGGTTCCTTCTTCCAGGGCTGAGTTGTTACTTTTCTAGGTACTAATATCAAAATTCATAGTTATCTTCTGGTCCTAATGAATTAGACCCAGAGCCATGGATTGCTAGAACCGATTTCTGGGACTTCCAGTCCAACACAAGATAAGGCATACTTACCATTTGGGGATATACAAAGGGAGTATAAGGGACTTGGGTTTGTTTTTTTTTTTTTTTTTTCTTTTCCACATAATTTAGTCAATCCACTTGATTCCCACTAAGATTATTTTGTCTCTTAACACAAATCTTCTATATGTATTATGGGCAAGATTTTTGTTTTAGTTCTATTAAAGGAGATAAATAGATGCTAAGGCTTAGAGTTTCTGTCCTAGACTCAGAATTTTCCTAATTCTCTGTAATGAGAACATAAAAATTGATATATACTAGGGTGAGTATATTATTTAAAAGAAATACACATTCTAGTTTAGCATTTCTCAACAGTTCCAAAGAGCTCTAAGGAAGAGTAAACTGTTTGAATCAAAACTGTGCACTTACTCCGTTTAGTGATTTTTTATTTCTCTCTTAGTGTGACCCAGCCTTGCTTCCTGAGCCCAATCATGTTATGCTGAACCATCTCTATGCATTATCCATTAAGGTAAGTGGTGGGCCTGCCTCTTCCCCAAAATGGGAGGGCAGAGGTAACACGTGTTCTCCAGTGCTTACTTCCCCTGCTACCTCACTGAAGCTAAAGCTGGCTGTAAGGTCAAATAATAGGAAATGAACTTTCTTTTTTTTAACTGGTAGGTGGGTTTTTTATTTGTTGGTTTTTAATCTTAGTCCCCATTCCTATGTTCTGGCTAGCTGAATTGCCCTGTGATTGAATGAACTTGTTCGCCTCCTGGTTTCTTTCTGGATAGCTATAACTTCTGTACCACCTACTTCATTAAATTAGAGTTCACAGCACTAGGATTTCATTTGCAGGCAAAAACAAGTTGATCTTCCAGTTCAGAGAATGCTTGGATGTGATTAAGGCTTTTGCTTTGTAAAGGTGGATGTGAGCTGCTTTTGAGTCCTGCATCTCTCCACTATACTAGGTTAAGGAGGAATGTGACCAGATTTGCTCTGTCCCCTCCAATTCTAGAGTCCTTAGCTTCCCTGCCATGTTAGAGTCTGGGTTGAAAATACCTTGTCAGTGTTGTCATGTCTTTGTGATTTGGCTATTGGAATGAAGTTTTATATGGCTCCGTAGTTATCAGACCAGGCTGACCATCATCAGAATCACCTGGGGAAATTTGTAAAAATACAGTTTCAAAGCCTATGCCCCCAGAGATTCTGAACAAGTGCATCTAGGATGGACCTCCCAATACTTGTTCTTTAAGCTGCTTTTATTTCTTAGGTGTGCAGCCAGATTAGGGAAATCTATCTTTAACAGATTATGTGGCACTTTTCAAATATATATTATTGAATTTAATTTTTATAATAACCTTGTGAGGTAAGTATTATTTGTAACCCCTGTTTTATAGATAAAGAAACTAAGGCTCAGAGAAGGTCATAATGCCAGTAAGTACCAGAGAGAGGACTCAGGTCCTCCCGTCCTCATTCCACATTCTTTCCTAGAGATCTCTGTGCCAGATCTTTCCAAGGTTTTTCTCTCATCTGCTCCTCATTTCTACCAGACCCTTCCTGGAGCCAAATTATTTTTACCTTCCTAGTGTCTGTCATATTTAGGATGTGATCAGCATATTCTGGTCACAATATGTTAATCTGAGAAGCATTCATTGTAGATAACTCAGTGTATGGGAAATTGGGAAGATGCATTGGTTTCTCAGTTGGATTTGCTTGGGTTCTTTGAATCAGACTGAATTTTGCCTCCTATAACTGCTCCTTGACTATCAACTGATGCTCCCAGGCATAGGAGGAGATATTCACCTATGGCATACCCTTGAGCTGTAACACAGCCAGGGAAAGAGTACCTCTTACTTGTCACATTGGTTCTAACCCAAATCAGGGTCTTGATTACTGTGATTCAGCTTGCCCTTGACCCACTCCCTTGACCCACTTGCCCTTAAAACACTCTGTCAGAGTGTTTTATGCTGTGTGAGTTGATTCATTGGATTGAGTGTCTTTTCAAGGAAGATTTTTGGGGTCTACTTTGTTGAATGATAGAGAGGGATTCCTGAGTCTCCTCTTGATTAGAATGAACTTTTTAAGTTCATCCCTGCATGAAATGGAAATTAGACTTGCTTTGGGGCTTGGAAATGGAAAAAAAAAAAAACACCCCCCCCCCCTTCCAAATTTTTAAACTCTAAAAAATGAAAGTCAGGATATCACCCCCCCCCCCCCCCCGCTAGTTTTAAGCCCAGTATTCAAATTTGAAGTAGGGAAGGGAGTAAGAAGGTAGGAATATAATATTTCTTTGGCATCTGCTATGTGTCAGGTACTGTGCCAGGTAGTCTCCTATAACCACTTTCATGGTAGGTGTTAACCTTTGTCCTGATGAGAAAGATGGCTTAGAACCATCAAGTAGATTACACAAGGTCACAAATAGAGGTACAGTTGGAGTCAGGATTGTAATTTAAGTTGAATTGAATCAACTCTCTCTGTTAAAAGTGAGTGACTGTGAAGGACTGGTGGCTGAAAGAGCTACCTGTCCTCTGAACTAACGAATCAGCTGCATGTTTCTTTCCATTGCAGGACAGTGTGATGGTCCTTAGTGCAACCCATCGCTACAAGAAGAAGTATGTCACTACTCTGCTATATAAGCCCATCTGAAGGGATCCCTTCCTGCCTCCCAGGATTTAAGAGAAGCATCTCCCTTGCCTTTCTGGACTGGACCAGTCTTACTTAAGACTGGAAGGCTAATTTGCTTTGAGGCTGATATATGTGTTTTGGAGCCTTTGAGTAGGATGCTCTGCTTTTGCATTCGATTGCAGATGGGAGCTTTATGAGTTCATGGAATTTATTTTAAGACAAAAAAGTTACATATACGTGTGTGTGTGTGTATGTGTGTGTGTGCATTATATATATATATAATGCACACACACATATATATATATACATATATGAGAGGAAGGTTAATGGAAGCCTCCTAGCTAGATGTGTTCTCTCTGCTTGTGGGGATTCACCAAGACCAGTTTGGGGGAGCTGCAGGAAGAACCATTACAGGAAGCTTGTTCCCTAAAATGGATGAAGAGCTAACTCTCAGGATCCTTTTTGGGTAGAGATCCTGCCACTGCTACCTTGGCTCTCCAAGGGATGGGCTTGCGCCAGACTTCTGCCCCACTTAAAGTTGCCTCCTTGCAGGGGCAGCTTTCCCTTGCATGGGTTCTCTGTATTCCTAGAGTATGTGGCACAGTCTGTGCTTTTTATGATACCAGATGCCAGGTTCCTGTACAAGTACAGGAACCCTTTCTCATCTCATTTCACGTTCTTACTTTGATAACCTCCTTAAGATCCTATACCTGACCCATCCCTAACACAGAAGTCACTGGCCAGTGACCCCTTTCAAAAGCTATGTGACACCTGACCTACCACACAGATTGGGGCTACCAAGAATTCTCCTTTTCAGCCCAGCGCAGGCCCAGGTCACTTTGTTACCACTTATTTTCACTTCTACTAAAGAAATATGTCTCAGCATTATGAGAAAGGCAGAGGGCAGAAGGTCTCCTTTCTTGTTTTAGTTAAGTGCCACAGCTCAGGCTGTCTTGACACATTCCCATAGGTTAGTCCCACCTGGCCTGGCCCTGCTTCCGTATTTTGTTTTGCAGAGCAGACAGCTTCAAAGGTGGGAGTGGAACCAGGGAACACTTTAATGTCTTTTATCTTTGGGAGATTTTTATGTGCCTACATTTTTCTTTAATTAAAAAATGCCTTTTCGTGACTCTTAAGACACTGAATAGGAAAATTTTAGGCTCTTGATAAATGCTTCCCAAGATTTTCTTCAACAAGAGAGAAGTAGTCTAGCCCTCTATAGTCTTACATTAGTGTGGCCAACCCTGTGCACATCACTAAACAGTGTTTTAGAAACAAATTCGGGTTCCTTTGGTGTGCCTAAAAATTTCCTTCAACTTAGACTCAGTAGGCCAATAAGCAAGAAGATACCCCTGGGGTTCCTAACCATGAATAGTATTGCTTCCCTGCACCAAGTACAAACAGGACCGTTTTTTCTCTTTTTTAAAAGTGTTTGATGGAGAAGTGGGGTCAATGATTCTCATTTGTGGAATGAAAAGTAGCTATTCAATCCACTCTTAGGGTTCAGAGAGATATTATTTTTTTTTCCAAGTTTCTGTGGCTCTTTTATTAAGGATAAATGCAAGTCAAAACATTTAACACTGAAGGAGGAGGCCAAACTTGATGCTTGAGGGACACTTTGACTGTTAGGATGAGGCACACTGAAAGGGAACCCATAGGTCAGTTTAGCTACCTCCTGTCTTTCTTGTTCAAAGTTGATGACACAGCTATCTTTGGGTGTGTAGGCTTTAGATCCTGAGAGTGAGGCAGTAGGGCTTAGGGTTGTTTTGCTGGGAATGCAAATTTCTAAGTGCTTGGGTGGTTACTTTCTGAGAGTAAATACTTGAGCTTTAAAACTTTGAGCTTTAGCCACTCGAGGCCCCTTTCTGCAGCAAAACACTTTTGTGGGAAACCGTTTATGGTCCCAACCACTTTTTGAGTGGTGTTTCATTTTAAAAATCCAGGCCAAATCCTATTATAACCAACTCTCAAGATCTGCACTGTCTTCAGTTATACTATTGTTTTTTTTCCAATACCCATTAGATACATGGGCCACATAGGAGGATTCAAAGGCTTGGTTGTTACTTGGAGGATTTTATCACACTATTTCTTGTCAACAGTATTGAAGTGTGATTGCCTATCTGTTCATGTATTAAATTTTTTGCACAGATGTATCAGTAGAGTGGGGCAGGAAAAGAGATTCCTTCAGTTTCTCAGGCCAGCAGCTTCTGTGAACTGGCTGTGGCTCCAGTCACTGGTGCTGGTGGCCTTCAAACCTTCCTAATCTGGATATGTGCAGAAAGTGTCAGTTTCTTAAGTTCTTTGGTAATCTCCCAGCCAAATGTGCGACGAGAGCCTACCAGCTGGTATGGAAGAGGATAGGCAAGGGGAACTGGGTGATGCTTCCTTTAGCACTGTTCCTTCTCCACACTGCTAATACATACTTTGGCCCTGAGAAGCCTATCACACAGTCTGTCCCCAAGAAACTGTTCTAGAAGGTAGAGAGGGAAGGAGGAAGGTAGCCCAGAGTACAACCTATTCATTCTTCTATGTTGGTTAAAGGGGTAGTTTATTTTCTAAAGAAGAGAGCTTGGCAGATTTTGAAAATGAAAAAAAAAGGCAGAAAAAAACCCTATCTTTTTAGCTTTTAAAAAACATGGCTTTTCTGTTTTTGTTTTTGTTTGTTGTTGTTTTTTCCTATAGGAGTTTCACAGAGGCAAAGTTTGAAAATCACTCTTCAGGAGTGCTAATCCTTCAAGAAATACATCATGGTTTGGGAGTTGTGAGGAAAAGGAAGAGTGACTGAACTAAGGATACTGGAAAGTTAAAAGGCTTAAGTAACTCAGAACTAAAAGTAGCCTTTTTGTTGTGGTTAATTAAATGAGATATAACATACTGGCATCCTTTGGATCTCATTGTGCAAAACCTACTATATATACATCCCTTCGTCTCTTGTTCCTTTTGTCTACCCTTTCTTTTATATTCTGCTTTACCTTCATCTATCAAGCTGACTTTACCATAGCCTCAGGTCAGATATTACCCAAAACAAGTGTTTCATCATCCTGCTGGTCTGGTCATGGTTAAAGCTTGCACTAAGCTTAGAGTTGAATGGGATTTGGTCAGCATAGGTAACACCCCCTATGAGCATGCCTGGCTTTTTTTTTTTTTTTTTTTTTTTAACAATGCTTATGTGGTAGAGAAACCCTGTGAAAGAATAGTCCAAGAGGAGATTCTGAGAGGATCATACTAATCCCAGGCCTCCAATTATTGTCTCCTGTAGACCTAATGGATCTGAGATAAAACCTTTGCAAAGTGTCAGTACTCCGTATATGCTGCTAAAATGAAGTTAAGTTTGGAAAGAAGTGTTACCTCCAGACTCTGCTTGTATTAATCTGAGTATAAATGAAGGAGACATACTAAGATAGAATCCCCTGCTTCTAATTGGGGAATTAGGGCTTTTAAAATTTTAACCTCAACTAAAAATGATATGCAATAGTCTATGTTGTGTGTGTTTGAACAATATTCTATTCTCAGAGATTTCTAAGTCTTCACAGACTAATGATTTGGGGCATAGGCTTATAAGCAGATACATAGTTTGTTCCCACATTATTCTGACACATCCTTAAACCCAAGTCCTTGCTGTCTTCTACCAGGGACTGATAGCTCAGTTACAGATAGAGCACCTGGGAGGGCTAGGGATTAGGAAGACTCTGGATCCTAGTCATTTGTTTCTGCTTAAGCGCCCACCACAGTGGAAGATTGAAGGGTATCATTTCTGCAGTGATTCTAGACTTCTGGAGTAAAAAGGCCAATCTATTGTTTAAACTATAAGAAGAAAGAAAGAAGTCTCAAGAGTCTGTTACTTATGAAATCTAATTCTTAGCAATGGAATCCCTCTAGGATTCAAATATGGACTTCGTCTTGATTTGCTTTTCTCTATTGTGGTTTGAAGTGATTTTCATTAAAAATTAAATTTTTTATTAGTTCCAATGTTAGTTGGAGTTGAGTTAATTGCATTGGAGAACAGTGCAGTTAATAATAATTGCTTTTGTAATAAGTGCTTTTGTAATAAGATTGCTGTGAAACCACTCTGGATTTTGTAGTCAAGTTAAGTGGTCAAGGGATAACTACCCACCATAAGTATTGTATTATGTATTTGATCATCTTCTTTTCTGTTCCCATCCAAAGAACACTTACCATACCTAGGTTGTGGTTTTACAACAGCCAAAGCTCACTGATGTCCATTAGTCCTAATCTGCATGGTGGGCCTCATAGGTGAGACTTGTTTGCATTTTGGTAAATTGAAGGATGCTGGTTGTTATTTCACTGAAGCATTTTGAACGAGTGCAGCTCTGTCACAAAGGGGGAGTAAGACTCTTATTTGGAAGGGAATTAAATATGTGAGTCCTCCTATAAATGGTGCTTTTTGTAACCGTTAGTGCCGAGGTACAGGGCTGCATTTCAGCATACAAGAATTGGCATACAAGAATGGGTTTCCAATCTTTTCCCCAAATGTCATTTGCCACTGGACTTTGACATGTCTGAAAATTATGGGATGTAACACATACAGAAATGTGAGGTTTTCCTCAGAAAATTGTTGAATAAAAGTAATATACAGCAATAATATTTGAGTTCTTCATTGGTCACTGGTTATATTATAAATATCTATCTGCTCTGGTGGTCTCAGAATGTAAAGAATGCAAACTGCCACACAAACACATTTGAATAAAGAGAGGTCATAGGTGTGGACAAACGTGGTGTCATCCAACTATCTGCCAGTTTTCCTCTTTTCCAGGCTGTCCCATCATTAACTAGAGGAATGTGAACTCAAGGATTTGAAATTTGGCACATTCTATAAAGCTGCATACTTAGCTATTTTCCTGTGCTAGATTTGCTGAGGCCCTAGACTAAGGGTTTTCACCCGTGTGTACATTTATATCACCTATGCAGGTCCTATGAAAATATTGATGCCCCATCTATTACCTCCATCCCTAATTAAATGGAAATCTCTGGTATGGGATCCAAGCATCTGTATTAGAGTCCCCAGATGATTCTAATGCACATCCAAGGGTGAAGATCCTACTTATTCTTACTATCAGATAGATACTTCATTATATATGAAAGCGGATTGTGTGCTTCATTCTGACAGCAAATCACTCTTCTCAGATGGCTTTGTTTGTGATGGTAACAGGATAATTTTTGTCTTCCATCCCTTTATTTCACAGGGTTCTTACATAGCTGACCTCTAGACTTTGCCTAAAACAACACAGTCAGACTCCCCTATGTTTGCCACTCTACAGTGGCTAAAGTGAGTTAAATTTCCTTAAGGGAGATAAGAGAATGACATGGGGAGTGACTACAGGGTGAAAACAGGGGAGGTGATCAGTGAAGTGTGAAGGGGTGAAGTCAGGCAGGTGATGAAGACCAGTGATCGCAGACAGAACAAAAGCTCAGCTTAACCCCCAGTAGCAGGTCAACAGACTAATTGCCGACAAGGCACAGTGACAGATATGATGCGGACTCAGCCTCTGACTGAAAGCTCTCCCAAACATTATGAACCATGATCCCTAAAACAGTATGGCACCAGAATTCTATCAAGACCCAAACTTGCATTGGTGTGTGGTTCCTAGGGCATTTCTCTCTGGCCCACCTGGCTTGGGGTTGTGTATTCCATCCCTCATCCTCTGCACCGACAGTTACTCATAACACAGGTTGCTCAAAGACCTCATGAATCTCTCAGCTTCCCTTCCCCTGCCCCCCGCCACTGGCTTACATGGCCAGGGTTCATCCAGAAGTGCATATGCAACTCTGGAGTCCCTCTCCCTTTACCCATTCTTTGGCTCCAGGGAAGTTACATTGGCTGAAGATGAATTTCTCCATGCTCTCCTACCATTTGAAATTCTTCCGGCATTCAGTTGTGCTCTGAAGGAGGCTTATGTCTTGAGAGTTTTCTCTTTTCAGTGACTTCCTAGGGAGGAGGGCAAGGTTGTCAAAGGTTAGAAGACCTAAGGTCCATATGATGTAGGATATGTTTAAGCCAAAAGTAGGTTTTCACAAACTCCTTTACTACTTCTGAGCTGGATTCCCTCCACTACAGCTTCCAAAGCCCACCTGCTAGTGATAGATTATGATAAGAACATCAGGCAAGAATACCGAGCACCTGAAAGAGCCACCAAGATTATTGCAGACCTGTGTACCCGACTCTTGGAGGAGGTCTTAACCCCAGGCTGACTGAGTCCTCAAAGCTATGATCTATACCCTAGCTTAGTTCATGTATTCAGGGATCTTTGTTACAGATTACAATAGTTCTGGGTCACAATTAGAAATCAGATCTTGCAATAGGGATTGGGATGGGTGTTGCATTCAATTGGATCTCAGAAAATATTATATGGAGCCAACCTGAAGATGGAAATTCCTTTATTTCCTCAATTAGAAGATTTGCTTCAGAGGTCCTGTAGAAGAGTGACCTAGAGTTAGGATATCTGCAGACAGAGTAGAGAACTTTGATAATCCAAGGATCTAACAGATAGCCAATCTGAGCTCAGAATTTTCAGCTATTATAAAGAACTGTAGTAGCAACCGGGTCTAGATGAACTCAAGTTCATGAAATAGGGTAGAACTCTCCAAGTGAACTGAGATCACTACTCATATTCCCTGTAGCCATTTGCTGATTCTGGGGATGGGCTGAAGATAGCTTTGTCCAGGCAGAAAGTATCTTGAGGGGGTAAAGTAAAACCAACAAAGCTCTTGGTGGCACATGGCGATAAAGGGAGGACTTGAAAACTTGAGGAGCTTCGGATGCATGGTTAGTTTTCTCCAAAAGATATGTACTGAGGTCTGAACTTGCATGGAATGCTTAGGAGCTAGCACAAAAGGCTTATAAAAGGTGGAGAGGGACGCCTGGGTGGCTCAGTTGGTTACGCGGCTGCCTTTGGCCTGGGTCATGATCCCAGCGTCCTGGGATCGAGTCCCACATTGGGCTCCTTACTCGGCAGGGAGCCTGCTTCTCCCTCTGCCTCTGCCTGCGGCTCTGTCTGCCTGTGCTCTCTCTCTCTCTCTAACAAATAGATAAATAAAAAAATCTTAAAAAAAAAAAAAAAGGTGGAGAGAAATCTCCCAAAGTCTGATGGTGCTGAGGTGATAAAGACAAATTATAGCAAGGTGGCTCTACTGAAGCACATGGTCCCAAGACATTTGTCAAGTATTGGAGTGATGTGGGGGTGGGACACAAAAGAACTGCATTAAAAATTCTTTTTTTTTTAAAAGATTTTATTTATTTATTTGACAGAGAGACAGAGAGAGAGGGAACACAAGCAGGGGGAGTGGGAGAGGGAGAAGCAGGCTTCCCGCCGAGCAAGGAGCCCGATGTGGGCCTGGATCCCAGGACCCTGGGATCATGACCTGAGAGCTGAAGGCAGCCACTTAATTCCTGAGCCACTCAGGCTCCCTGTATTAAAAATTCTTAAAGGAAAATACTTGAAGGGAAATTCCTCAGCTTTGGAAAACATTTGGCTTCTGAATAACTGCATATGAAAACAAAACTCAAGAATACCTATAGGAATACGAGGCACCTGGGTGGCTCAGTCACTTAAGCATCTGCCTTCAGCTCAGGTCATGATCTCAGGGTCCTGGGACCCAGCTCTACCTTGGGCCCCCTGTTCAACAGGGAGTCTACTTCTCTCTCTCCCTCTGCCCCCTCACCACTCATACATGTTCTTGTGCACACCAGCTCTCTCTCAAATAAATAAAATATTTAGGTACGAAAAAAGAATACCTCTAGGAATAAAAAAATATGCAGTAACCAACAAGGTGAACATTCACAGTATTTGATATCCAATCAAAAATTACTAGGAGACTTTTGTTTCCTGGTCAAAATGAAATAATAGGGATCAGGTTTACCCTCCCACCTAAAACAAGTAAGCATCCAGACAAAATATATGAAACAATGGTTTTCAGGGAAACCAAACAGTAAAGAACAGGGATCCCTGAACTATGGGAAACAAATGAAGGGAGCCTTTTAGTTGACTAAGCTGCCTTCTTTGAGAATTTCCAGGCTGGTGAACTGCCTGAGTTGAGGACACAGCTAAGAGTCTTCAGAATCCAACACTGCTAGAAGGACATAATGGAGTACTAAGGAGGAGAGAGCCACACACAGATAGAGCTTAACTGGCAGCAGAGGGTTCCCTTGTGTGTTCAGCAGAGTATTGATCAATGCATGTGAGAAAAGACACTTTCTGAGTCTAGAAAAAGAACCACCAGAAAGAATAAAGAGAATAATACCCAGACCTCACACAGGGCCAGAAAAACTCTGTTCCTACCAGCCTGGTAAACCTCATAATTCATAGGATAATGAGTACAGTATTCAGAGGAATCTTGTCTTAGTTGTGGGGAACAATTACCCCTAAACAAAATGTCTGTGGTAGGCAGAATAATGGCCCTCCAAAGATGTCTATGTTCTAATTCCCAGAATCTATGAATATGTTGGATTACATGCCAATGGGGAACTAAGACAGCAGATTGAATTAAGGTTGTTAATCAGTTGACCCTAAGATTGGGGGGTTAACTCTGGATTATTAAGGTGGGTGGAACCGATCAAATAAGTGCAAGAGGGAGGTGGGCGTGATACAGTGTGAAAAGGACTTGACTTGTTCTTGCCGGTTTTGAAGATGGAAAAAGTAGACCATAAACCAAGGAATGTGGGTTGCCTCAAAGAACTAAAAAAGACAAGGAAATGTATTCTCTCATCGAGGCTCCAGAAAAAAAAAGAAAGAAAGAAAAAGAAGAAAAAGAATAAAAGAATAAGGAAAATGAGCCAGTGAGGCTCATTTTGGACTTATGAACCAAACTGTAAGCTAACAAATTTGTGTGTGTGTGGTTTTTTTCAAGATTTTATTTATCTAATTGAGAGAAACAGAATGAGAGAGAGAGAAAGAGCATGAGAGAGGAGAGGGTCAGAGGAAGAAGCAGACTTCCCGCTAAGGAGGGGACTAGGACTCAATCCCGGGACTCCAAGTTCATAACCTGAGCCAAAGGCAGTTGCTTAACCAACTGAGCCACCCAGGTACCCAAATTTGTGTTGTTTTAAGACACTAAGTTTATTGTAATTTCTCACAGCAAGGGTAGGAAACTAATACAACACTGCTATCGTCTCCCCTAACACCTCAAACACAAAAGCCATTGGATCAAACTGTTTCCAAGTAATGTAATTGCACCCCATAACAAAGCTAAAGAACATAGGCAAAAAAATAAATATCCTGTACCAATCAAGATAAAATTTGCAATGTCTTGCATCCAGTTAAAAAATATATAAGCTATTCAGAGCAACAGGATGATCAAACTATAATGAGAAAAAAAAAAATCCTGGTTTCAGAGGGGGGGGTAGTTCTGGGGTGGGGATAGCCGGGTGATGGGTATTAAGGACGGCATGTCTCGGGGCACCTGGGTTGCTCAGTCAGTTAACCATCTGCCTTCAGATCAGGTCATGATCCCAGGGTCCTGGGATGGAGCCCCACATCAGGCTTTGTGCTCAGCGAGGGAGCCTGCTTGTCCCTCTCACTCTGCCTGCAGCTCTGCTTACTTGTGCTGTCTTGCTCTCTCTCTCTCCGTCAAATTAATTAACTAATTAATTGAAATCTTAAAAAAAAACAGGACACGTCTTGTGATGAGCATTGGGTGTTATACGCAACTAATGAATCAGTGAATACTACATCAGAAACTAATGATGTACTGTATGGTGGCTAACTTAACGTAATAAAAATAAATAGATAAATAGGGACTCCTGGGTGGCTCAGTTGGTTGAGTGGCTGCCTTTGGCTCAGGTCATGATCCCAGCGTCCTGGGATTGAGTCCCGCATCAGGCTCCTTGCTCGGCGGTGAGCCTGCTTCTTCCTCTGCCTGCCACTCTGCCTGTGCTTGCTCCTGCTCTCTCTCTCTATCTGACAAATAAATAAAATCTTTAATAAAAAAAAATTAAAAAAAAATTAAAATAAATAGATAAATAAATAAACAATTAAAATTGACTCAGAATTGACACAAGAGGTTAGAAATAGCAGACGATGAACAGTGGAACAATTATTATAACTTTATACCCTATATGTTCAAAGATCTAGAGAAAAGACTATACATTTTTTAAAAAGTTTTATTTATTTTTTTAGAGAGAGAGCTTGTAAGAGTGCATGGAGAGGCAAAAGGAGAGAATCTCAAGCAGATTTCTCACTGAGCACAGGGCCCAATGCTGGGATCATGATCTGAGCTGAAATTAAGAGTTGGATGCTTAACTGACTGAGCCACTCAGGCACCCTTGAACATTTTAAGTAGAGATATATCAGATATGACATTGAACTTTAGAGATGAAAACTAAAAATCATGAAAGGAAAAACATGCTGGATGGAATAAGCACTAGTTCATACACTACAAAAGAAAGATCAAACCCAAAGTCATAAAAATAGAAACTACATGAAATAAAGCAGAATGAAAAAAGACTTGTAAAAATGAAGAGCATATCAGTGAATTATGGAAAAACTTTAAGTGACATAATAATTAGAGTACCCAAAAGATGTAATAGGAAGAGGAACAGAACAAACATTTGGAGAAATAGTGACAATTTTCTCTAAATTTGATGAAAACCATAAAGCCACAGATCTAAATAGCTCAATAAATCCAAACACAAAAAACATTTAAAAAACCCCACTAAACTAAGGCAAATCATAATCACATGTTTCAGCACCTGTTGAAAGAGAAAAGTGTAAAGAATAAGGGGGGAAATCTAGTTATATAGAGAAAGGATGCAGCAGATTTGTCATCAGAAATAATGCAATTTAGAACATAGTGGGGCGCCTGGGTGGCTCAGTGGGTTAAAGCCTCTGCCTTCAGCTCAGGTCATGAGCTCAGGGTCCTGGGATGGAGTCCCACATCGGGCTCTCTCCTCGGCAGGGAGCTTGCTTCCTCCTCTCTCTCTCTGCCTGCCTCTCTGCCTACTTGTGTTTTCTCTCCGTCAAATAAATAAATAAAATCTTAAAAAAAAAAAGAACATAGTGGAAGAACATCCTGAAAGTACTAAAAGGAAAAAACCCTGTCACCTTGAACTGTTTACCCAGTGAAAATATGTTTCAAAAAATGAAGGTGAAATAAGGACGTTTTCTTACAGTAAAAAGCTGAAAAGAGTGACTTCTGCCTGGGAAGACAGTAAGCCATACTATTTCCTATTCTTCCCTCTAAGTACAACTAAAACCCTGGACATTATATATTAAACAAACATAAGACTCTGAAAGATAGAAAAAGGCAGGTTGACTGGGGACCTCAGGATGCAAGGAATGAGACAGTGATGAGTTCCCTGATCCCTCTAGTCCATGGACCAGCAAAGGGGCAGCCTAGCAAGAAACAAAGTCCACACAGAGACCAGTAAAGAAGCCTTCTTATCCCTCCCAGCCTGGAGTTGTAGGGTATCAGGGGGACATAGTGGAGAGCTAGAATTCCCATCCCTGCTAAATTAACATGGAGCCCTCTCCTGGGTGTCAGTAAGGCAGAGTGGGGAACCTGGACTTCTACCACACCAATACCCTCACATCAACACCATCAGAGGAAGCTAGTGAAAATAGGTTTAAGTAAGATCCAGAGTCTCATGACATAATGCCCAAATTATCTAGGTTTCAAACAAAAGTTACCTATCACACCAAGACCAGGTAGAGTTTGACTTGAATAAGAACAAAACAACTAGTACACCAGAACAACAAATTGAAACAGATGTTAGAATTATCTGACAAGGACTTTAAAGCAGTCATCATAAACACGCTTCAATGAGCAACTACTAACATACTCAAAACAAATGGAGTAAGAAGTCCCATCAAAGAAATAGGAATCTCAGTAAAGAATGAAAGATATAAAGAAACAAATGGAAATTTTAGAACTGAGAAATACAATAACTAAAATAAAATCTCAGTAGACTGACTCAACAGAATGGAAGAAACAGAAGAAGAATCAATGAAATGGAAGATAGAAAAATAGAATTTAGGATGAACAACAGAGAGAAAATAAACTAAAAAGAAATTAGCAGAGCCTCAAAGAACTGTGGGTTTGCAAAGAAAAAATCTAGCATGCCTATTAGTCTCAGGAGAGAAGAGTGTGGGACTTACAAAGTACTCAGAGGAATAATGGCTGAAAACTTCCCAAATTTGGCAAAATCATAAACCTGCAGCTTCCAGAAGGTGATCAAACCCTAAAGAAATACACAAAACTCATCATAACCAAACTTCTGCAACTAGAGGGAAAAAAAAAAACCAACAACACTTGAAACCGGTTAAAGAAATGACACTTTCCTAGAGAAGAAACAATGTGAATGACAAAAGACTTCTCATCAAAATCATGGAGGCCAGAAGAGGTGGCATAACATTTTGCAAGTGCTGAAAGAACTGTCATTCTAGAATCGCATTTCCAGTGAAAATAATACTGCATTTCACAAAGTTTTGTATTTTATGTTTTCATTTTCATTCTGTCCATAAAAGTTCTACTTTTCCTTCAACTTTTTCTTTGATCCATGAAATATTTAGAAGTGTTATATTTGTTTTCTAAATATTTGAGAATTTTCCATGTGTCATGTCTTCTGTCATTGATTTCTAATTTAATTCCACTATAACAACAAAACATTTTATTTATTTATTTATTTATTTATTTATATGACAGAGAGAGAGAAAGAGAGAGATCGCAAGTAGGCAGAGCAGCAGGCAGGGGGAGGGAGGAGGAAGCAGGCTCCCTGCTGAGCAGAGAGCTCAATGTGGGGCTCCATCCCAGGACCCTGAGATCATGACCTGAGCGGAAGGCAGAGGCTTTAACCCACTGAGCCACCCAGGTACCCCACAACAAAACATAGTTTATTTATTTATTTTGATAAAACATATTTTGAATGACTTGAATCCTTTTAGACTTAATGACGCTTGTTTTATGGCCCAAAATATGATCTAACTTGGTAAATGTTCCATGTGTACTTTGAAAGAATATATTCTCTGCTTTTTTAGATGGAGTATTCTATAAATGCCAACTAGGAATATTGGTTAATAGGACTGTTCAACTTCTTTTTTTTTTTTTAAGATTTTATTTATTCATTTGACAGAGAGAGATCACAAGTAGGCAGAGAGGCAAGCAGAGAGAGAGGAAGGGAAGAAGGCTCCCTGCTGAGCAGAGAGCCTGATGTGGGGCTTGACCCAAGGACCCTGAGATCATGACCTGAGCTGAAGGCAGAGGCTTTAACCCACTGAGCCACCCAGGCGTTCCAGGACTGTTCCACTTCTATACCCTACTGATATTCTGTCTGCTTGTTCTACCAGTTACTGACAGCGGGCTACTGAAATCTTTGACATTGACCATAGATTTGTCTATGTCTTCTTGCAGTTTTGTCAGTTTCATTTTGCATAATTTGAAGCTCTATTATTCAATGCCTAAACATGTAGAATTTTTATGGGTTCTTAATAACTGACCCCATTACCAGTTTTAATGAATGATTCTCTTTAATCCCAGTAATATTTTTTGGTCTGAAATCTACTTTGTCAGATATTAATATAGACACTC
This sequence comes from Taxidea taxus jeffersonii, assembly GCA_003697995.1. NCBI lineage: Eukaryota > Metazoa > Chordata > Mammalia > Carnivora > Mustelidae > Taxidea > Taxidea taxus. The sequence goes on from RCUC01166233.1 coordinate 36,502, forward strand.
CTGCTTTCTTTTGGTTGATGTTAGCATAGTTTATCATTTTCTATCCTTACACTTTTTTCATTTGGGGGGTGTAGGGTTGACACATAATGTTACATTGGTTTCAGGTGTACAGCACAGTAATTTAACATTCTATACTTTATGCTATTCTCATTACAAGTATCATCTATTATTGTGCTACACTATGGCAATATCATTGACTATATTTCCTATGCTGTATCTTTTATTCCTGTGACTTATTCATTCCACAACTGGAAGACTGTATCTCCCACTCCTCTTCGTCCAAATTGTCCATCTTTCCCACCCCCTTCCCTCTGGCAACCATCAGTTTGTTCTCTGCATTTTTAGGTCTGATTTTGCTTTTTGTTTGTTTATTCCTTTATTTCATTTCTTAGATTCTACATAAGAGTGAAATCATATGGTATTTCTTTTCCTCTGTTTGATTTATTTCACTTAGCATAATACCCCATAGGGCCATCCATGTTGTCACAAATGGAAAGATCTCATCCTTTTTAATGGATGTATAATATTTCATTACACACACACACACACATCTTCTTCATCCATTCATTTATCCACACATAGGTTGCTTTTATATCTTGGCTATTGTGAATAATGCTGCAGAAACATAGGAATGTATATGTCTTTTTGAATTAGTGTTCTTACTTTATTTGGGTAAATAACCAGTGATGGAATTTATTACTGGATCATATGGTATTTCTATTTTAATCTTTTAGGGAATCTCCATGCTGTTTTCTACAGGGGCTCTACCAATTTACATTACCACCGACAGACAGTTCCTGAGAGATATGTTTTCTCCATATCCTAGTCAATACTTGTCTTTTTGATTTTAACCATTCTAACAGGTATCAGGTGATATTTCACTGTGGTTTTGATTTGCATCTCCCTGATGTTTCTTAAACTTTTAATCTAGATGTGCCTTTATACTTAAAGTGGGTTTCTAATAATTTTTTAAAAAGCATGTTTTAAAAAATTTTTTTAAATTTATATGGAAGTGCAAAGGACCTAGAATAGCTGAATCAACTTTGAAAAAAAAAAAAACAAAGTTGGAGGATTAACACTATCTGATTTCAAGACTTGTAAAACTACAGTGATCAAAACAGCGTGGAATTGGTCTAAAAATAGATGAATAGATCCATAGAACATAATAAAGAGTTTAGAAATTGATCCACACACAGTTGATTTTCAACAAAGGTGTCAAGCTAATTAATTAGGGGAAAGGATGTTCCATTCAATAAATGGTACTGAAACATTTAATCAATCATATGGAAAACAAAATGAAAGAAAACAAAGCCCGCAAAACACCTTACACCATTACAAAAATTAGCTTGAGAACTTTCATAGACTTAATTATGCTAGAACTATAAAATTTCTAAAAAAATGTACATAGGAAATATTAATGACTTTGAGTTTGGTAAAGATTTCTTAAATATGACATAAAAACACAAACAATAAGAGAAAAAAATCAACAAATTAGACTTTACAAAATTAAAAACTTTTAAGAGGATATTTTTATGAAAATAAAGGACAAGTCACAGACTAGGAAAAATATTTGCCAAATACATTGAAGGGTTAAAGTAACTCCATTTTGAGGCAGTAGCCATTTTGTTGTTTACATTAAACTATGAGTGACCCAGAGTGCACATAAATTCCAGGAACAGAATTGGTTACTTCATAGATAAGACCTAACTGGTCTTGCTACTCCCTGCAACTTTCCCGCCCTGATACAAACAACTTTCAAAAAATATCCCCTAGACAAAGTAGCCAATCCCCGCTGAACAGCACAGCTTAAGCAACCCCAGCACCAATCATTTTAAAGGTCGCCAATACGTGTGATTTACGTGTGACTTTGCATGCGATACTTTGTGGTTTTTGCCTTTATAATCCCTGTGAAATTCCAGCTGGGGGCTTCCTCCTAAACTCCGCTGTGTCGGTGTGTAGGATGAGGCCCGAGCTGCAGCCTGCCTGAATAAAGCCTTGCTTTTGCATTTTGGAACGTCTGGCTCTCGGTGTTCTTCTTGGTGGTGGTCCTGCGATCTGGGCAGTACATTTGGGGGCTCGTCCATCTGGGATACCCCCCGAGACCCCCGAGACCCCAGACCCCGAAGGTAAGAAAACAGCGCTGTTGGGTTGTCTTGTCTTGTCATTTGTCTGTTCGTCTGTTTTGCTTTCGTTTTCCCACTTGAGGACGGCCATACCGACTCGTACTTGAAAGGATTGTCGAAGCGGACGCGCTTGCACAACAATCCTGGAGGAACTGGGAGACGTCCCAGACCCTCCACTCTTGAAGGGGGACCCCTGGAACCCCGCCTTGATATTTGTAGGGCGCGAGTCAGTTCGGTTTTGGGCTGGAACTGACCGGGAGAGCCTCCTAACCGAGGCTCAACCCGCCCACCTTGATCTTGGGTCTGCTCCTTCTGTTTTGTCACAGGAGTCAGCAGATCAACTTGGGAGATCTCCATCTCATAAGTCTCGTAAAAATCAGGCCTGTGTACGTTGTGTTTTCTGTTTTGGTGGAATTGTCTTACCCCTTGTTATTTTGTGGACCATTTTGTGGACTGACCTACTGACGAGACTGATAACCATGGGCAACATCCCATCCAGCCCCCTGGACTTGACCCTAGCTCACTGGAAGGAAGTTAAGGAGATAGCTCAGAACCAGAGTGTGACCATTAGGAAGGACAAGTGGATTACCTTGTGCAGGTCAGAATGGCCCACCTTTGAGGGAGCTAATTGGCCACCCAAGGGGAGCTTTGACATAAGCAAGATCAGAATTTTACAGCACCTAATCTACACCCCTCGTTCGGGCCATCCAGATCAGGTTCCCTATATAGTCACCTGGAGGGAACTCGTTGACAGGGACGCCCGGCTTGGGTTAGGCCTTTCTTACCACCAAATCCCTCCTCTATTCCTTCCCCTACCCCAGTACTCATTCAAACGACACAGGGGGAAGAGAAAGAAGACGAGAGAGAAACTAAGAAGAAAGAAAAGAAGTTACACCCGCCTGTCCTCCAGGGAGGAAGCACAGAGGAGGAAATGTTTCCCCCTCCATACTCTCCACCCCAGTTAACCCAACCCAATGCACAAGAGGAGGACTCTGAGGAAAATGAAAATGTTCCAGCTGCGCCCTCTGCTCTAGAGGATCCCGCCCAGTCAACCCACCGGCGCCTGCCGAGGAGTTACACTTCCTCATAATTCTCTTGCCCTTCCCCTTCACCTTATAGGTCCTGAGGATGCAGATGGTCGACAACAGTTCCAATACTGGCCATTTGCTACTAGTGATCTCTACAATTGGCGTACTCAAAATGCCCCCTTTTCTGAGAAACCTCAGGATTTAATTCGTTTGTTTGAAAATATTCTTTTCACTCACCAGCCCACTTAGGATGACTGTAGCCAGCTTTTACAGGTCCTTTTCACCATGGAGGAGAGGGATCGTATCCGGGAAGCAGCCCGGAGACTCGTCCCCGGCCCCACCGGAGCGCCCATCATGGATCCTGCCCTGATTGCTGCCTATTTTCCCGAGACCCGACCAGAGTGGGACTACAATATGGCTGAAGGTAGGGAGCGGCTCCTGGTCTACCGCCAGGCTCTGTTGGCAGGTCTCAAGGCGGCGGCTCGCCAACCTACTAATATGGCCAAAATTTATGATGTTAGACAGGGAGAAAATGAAAGTCCGGCAGCATATCTTGAGCGGCTCATGGAAGCTTTTAGTCAATACACCCCGTATAATCTAGAGACCCAGGAGTCCGCTCAGATGATTATGTTTGCCTACATAAATCAGGCTGCGCCGGACATATAGCGAAAGTTGCAGGCTCTAGACAGGCTCCGTGAAAAGTCTGTTAGGGGTCTAGTAGCAGCGGCGGAGAAGGTTTACAATAAAAGAGAGACAGAAGAACAAAAACAGGAGAGGAAGGACAGGGAACGTGAAATCATGCGTGAAAGGAGAGACAGAGCTAAGGAAAAGAGTTTGGCTAGAATTCTGGAGCAACAACAGGCCCAACACAAGAAAGACTTCAGGGAAATCCTGACCTCCGTATAAGCAGGAAACTTTAGACGGTCTTCCTCTCCAGGGAAGAAACAGAGGCCCAAACCCCAGTCAAAAGTGGGGAAAAATCAGTGTGCCTATTGCAAGGAGGAGGGACATTGGATCAAGAATTGCCCAGAGCTAGCCAAGAAAAAGGAAAAAAAACAGAAAGTAGGATCAAGAGTGTTGCCAGCCTTAGAGTTGGCTGAAGACAGTGACTGAGAGAGTCAGGGCTCAGATCCCCTCCCTGAGCCTAGGGTAACATTGAAAGTGGAGGGGAACCCGGTCACGTTCATGGTAGATACGGGAGCAGAAAATTCAGTGTTATTAGCCCCGAGAGGGCCAATGTCCACTAAAACAATGTGGGTACAGGGTGCGACGGGCACCAAACCCTATAAATGGACTACCCGAAGAACGGTGGACTTGGGAGTGGGCCAAGTAACCCACTCATTTTTAGTCATCCCTGACTGCCCCTATCCATTGCTTGGACGTGATCTGCTAACAAAAATGAAAGTTCAGATACAGTTCGCGGGCAGTGGGGCTTCTGTGACGGACTCAAGAGGAAAGCCTGTTAGTATACTGATAACTAGTCAGTTAGAAGAGGAGTATAGGCTGTACCAGCATCCCAAGCTTGAGTCTCCAGAAAATGAGTGGCTACGGGCGTTTCCCCAAGCATGGGCAGAAACTGGGGGAATGGGACTGGCAAAACATCGTCCTCCAATCTTTGTGGAGCTCAAAGCTGGGGCAGACCCAGTAAAAGTTCACCAGTACCCTGTGTCACTAGAAGCAAAGAAGGGGATCACTCCCCACATCAGAAAATTGTTAGATTTAAGAGTCCTGAAGCCCATCCAGTCAGCTTGGAATACCCCACTATTGCCTATCAAAAAGCCAAATTCTGATGATTATAGACCAGTGCAAGATTTGAGAGAAGTTAACAAGAGGGTAATGGACATTCACCCAACAGTCCCAAACCCATATACCCTGCTGAGCTCCCTGTCACCAAGCCATGTGTGGTATACTGTGTTGGATCTAAAGGATGCCTTCTTTAGCCTGCCCTTAGCCCCACAGAGCCAAAGCTACTTTGTGTTCACCTGGCACGATCCTGAAATTGGGATAAGCGGTCAATTGACCTGGACCAGACTGCTTCAAGGATTCAAGAACTCACCTACCATCTTTGACGAGGTATTACATGAAGACCTGAGTGAGTACCGCTCCAAAAATCCTGAAATAAGCCTATTGCAATATGTGGATGACTTATTAATGGCTGCTCCAGACCAAAATAGCTGTCTAAAGGGAACGGCTAGGCTCTTAAAGACTCTTGGCAACCTGGGCTATCGGGCCTCCGCTAAAAAGGCACAAATCTGTAAACCTGAAGTCACCTATCTGGGCTTCATACTAAAAGAGGGCAAGCGTTGGCTGTCGGATGCACGTAAAGAAACCGTGCTAAGAATCCCTGTGCCTAAGTCAGCCAGACAAGTCAGAGAGTTCCTGGGAACAGCGGGCTTTTGCCGGCTGTGGATAGCTGGGTTCGCTGAGATGGCCAAGCCTCTATATGAAGCCATCAAAAATGTTCCCTAATTTCATTGGACTGAGCAGATGCAAAAAGCCTTTGAGGCAATCAAGAGAAGCCTCCTGGAGGCCCCTGCCCTAGGCCTACCTGATGTGAACAAGCCATTCACACTATTTGTGGCAGAAAATAAAGGAATAGCAAAGGGAGTGCTCACCCAGCCAATTGGACCTTGGAAACAGCCGGTGGCCTATTTGTCAAAGAAATTAGACCCTGTCACTGCTGGGTGGCCCCCATGTCTAAGAATAATAGCTGCCGTAGCTCTCTTAGTGAAGGATGCTGATAAATTGACTTTGGGACAGAACCTGACCGTGGCCACTCTACACACTCTAGAGGGAGTGCTAAAACAACCGCCCGACCGTGGATGAGGAATGCCCGCATGGTCCATCACCAGACCCTGTTACTTAACCCTGTGCGGATCAGCTTTTGCATACCTACAACATTAAACCCAGCCACTCTGCTGCCGGACCCAGATCTGGAAGCTCCCTTGCATGACTGTGAGCAGATCCTGGCCCAAATGCATAGCCTCAGGCCAGACTTATTGGACTTGCCACTACCACATGCCGAGCACACCTGGTTCACAGATGGCAGCAGCTTCATTCGAGATGGACAAAGGTAAGTGGGCACGGCGGTCACTACAGACACAGAGAGATAGAGTGGGCGGGAGCCCTCCCCCAGGGAACATCTGCACAAAGAGCAGAATTAATGGCACTAACGAAGGCCCTACAGATGGGAAAAGGAAAAAGACTAAATATCTATACGGACAGTCAGTACGCTTTTGCCACCGTGCATGTCCATGGGGCCATCTATCAAGAAAGGGGGCTACTGACAGCTGAAGGGAAGGCCATTAAGAACAAACAAGAGATTTTAAGCCTCGTTCAGGCCCTATGGGAGTGGGCAGAGATTGCCATTATGCACTGTCCGGGTCATCAAAAGGGAGCTGATCCAGTGACTAGAGGAAATAATTTGGCCAACCAGGCAGCCAAGGAAGCGGCCCTCCAGCCCAACACCAAGGTGTTGACTCTAGTGGACCCAGGGCCACGAGAGTTGCCTCCTATACCTCAGTATTCTCAAGAAGACTTAGAATGGATAAAGAAAATTCCCATGGCTCACAAGCCTCCAGACAGAGAAGGAAACAAAGACTGGTGGAAAACTTGTGAGGGGAAGTTTATCTTGCCACAAGAGCTGGGCAACGGGATTCTTAAGAGGATCCACCGAGCTTCTCACATGGGAACTCAAAGAATGCAGGACTTGCTCTGACACTCCAAAGTGAAAATTACACAAGGAAATCAGCTTATTGAGGACATTGTTAAAAATTGTAAGGCCTGCCAGATCACCAACGCCCCCAGTCAACCAGTTACCAAAGGAGCCGCCTCCGCGGGGATAGGCCAGGTGCGTATTGGGAAGTAGATTTTACCGAAATTAAACATGGAAGATTTGGATACAAATATCTGCTAGTTTTTGTAGACACCTTTTCAGGATGGGCTGAAGCTTATCCCGCAAAGCATGAGACTGCGAATGTCGTGGCTAAGAAGATCCTAGAAGAGATCCTGCCCAGGTATGGCTTCCCATCCACCATTAGGTCAGACAACAGACCGGCCTTCGTCTCAAAAGTAAGTCAGGGGATAGCTGCTGCACTGGGGACGGATTGGAAATTGCATTGTGCTTATAGACCCCAGAGTTCAGGACAGGTAGAAAGAATGAATCGGACTCTAAAAGAAACCTTAACTAAATTGACCCTAGAGACTGGCGCAGACTGGGTGTCACTCCTTCCTTTTGCATTGTTTAGAGTAAGAAATTCTCCCTATCAGCTTGGCTTTACTCCTTTTGAAATAATGTGCGGGCACCCCCCGCCCATTATCCCTAGCCTTCAGACTGAATTGCTTGCTGACTTGGATGATACTGAATTCTTGTGTAAACTTGACTATTTGCAGTTTGTGCATAAGAGTGTATAGCCCCAGAATAAAAAGAGAACCCATCACGGCCATTACCTTGAGCTTACTGCTAGGAGCTAGCCTAGGAGGACTTGGTACAGGGATAGCCTCCCTTGTCCAACAAAGAGGGTATTATGATGACCTGCGAATGGCTATAGATGAAGATATTAAAAGGATAGAGGAGTCCATCTCTCACCTCCAAGAATCTTTAACATCACTGTCAGAGGTGGTCCTCCAGAATCGAAGAGGCTTAGATTTACTGTTCCTACAGCAAGGGGGGCTGTGTGCCGCATTAGGAGAAGAATGTTGTTTTTATGTTGACCATTCAGGAATAGTAAAAGATAACATGGCTAAGGTCAGAGAAGGACTAGAGAAGAGACAAAGAGAGTACGAGTCAAGACAAGGCTGGTTTGAAAGGTGGTTCAATTATTCTCCATGGCTTACTACCTTAATATCTACTTTATTGGGACCCTTGGTGATTATTATTCTGTTGCTAACACTTGGACCTTGCATTCTAAATAGATTGGTACAATTCATGAAAGACAGATTGAACACTATACAGCTAATGGTACAGCAAAATAGGTACATACCTCTTCCGGACAAAGAGCTGTTGGAGTTTAGTTTCGGGCCTGAACCACAGGATTGTGCTTCATGTCCATAAGTCAAGGGGGGGATGAAGGGTTAAAGTAACTCCATTTTGAGGCAGTAGCCATTTTGTTGTTTACATTAAACTATGAGTGACCCAGAGCGCACATAAATTCCAGGAACAGAATTGGTTACTTCATAAATAAGACCTAACCGGTCTTGCTACTCCCTACAACTTGCATAAATTCCAGGAACAGAATTGGTTACTTCATAGATAAGACCTAACCAGTCTTGCTACTCCCTGCAACTTGCATAAATTCCAGGAACAGAATTGGTTACTTCATAGATAAGACCTAACCAGTCTTGCTACTCCCTACAACTTGCATAAATTCCAGGAACAGAATTGGTTACTTCATAGATAAGACCTAACCAGTCTTGCTACTCCCTTCAACTTTCCTGCCCTGATACAAACAACTTTCAAAAAATATCCCCTAGACAAAGTAGCCAATCCCCGCTGAACAGCACAGCTTAAGCAACCCCAGCACCAATCATTTTAAAGGTCGCCAATACGTGTGATTTACGTGTGACTTTGTGTGCGATAATTTGTGGTTTTTGCCTTTATAAGCCCTGTGAAGTTTCAGCTCGAGGCCTTCCTCCAAACTCCGCTGTGTCGGTGTGTAGGATGAGGCCCGAGCTGCAGCCTGCCTGAATAAAGCCTTGCTTTTGCATTTCGGAACGTCTGGCTCTTGGTGGTCTTCATGGTGGTGGTCCTGCGATCCGGGCAGAACAACATATTTGACAAAGTTCTTGTATATACAAAGAGCTCTTGCAACTAAATAACAAGAATAAAATTGGGGGAGCTGGGTAGCTCAGTCAGTTGAACATCCAACTCTTCATTTTGGTTCAAGTTCGTCATGATCTGAAGGTCATGGGATCAAGCCCGGAGTCTGGCTCTGTGCTCAGCATGGAGGCTGCTAGAGAGTCTCTCTTTCCCTCTGCCCCTTCCCCTGTTCACTCATGCCCTCTCTCTCTCTCCCTCTCAAAAAAACAAATCTTAAAAAAAAAAAAAGAATATAAGTAACACTAAAAAAAGGGCAAAATATTTGAACAAATGCCTCCCCCCAAAAAGTATGCTAATGGGAAATAAGCATGTGGAAAGATGCTAAATATCATTAGTCATTAAGAAAATGGAAATTAGGGAAGACAAGATGGCAGGGAAGTAGGATGAGGCTCAGTTTCAACCTGTACCCTAAAGTGAGCTGATTACGTAGCAAAGAACTCTGATCACCCATGAAATCAGTCTGAGATTAGAATTATACACTTCTGGATCTCTATGGGGGCAGAAGACGCCAGTGGTCAGGTAAAGTGGAGTGGGAACTTCAGACTGATATCAGAACAAAAACAAAAGAGGGAGGGAGCCACCAGAAGTGACCCATTGGAAAGTGATACCCCAGTGTGACAGTGCCCTGGGATTGGGGACCAGCATTGACTTGGAGTCTGGTTGGGTAAAGAATCATGGGGGGAGATTGTGGGAATTGGGGCTGTTGGGGACAGGGGCTTGAGTCCCGGGACCCAGGACAGCCACCCCTGCCACTGAGCCAGAGAGAGTGCGGCAAAGAAGCCAGGGCTTGGTCCCTGAGCATCTGGGTGGCAGCTCCCTTGAGGGGCAGGGAGCCTCACCAGCCAGCAGAAACACAGCCTTTTGCACTCTCCACAAGCCTGCTGTGCTACCAGAGTCTGAGTTGCACCCCACACCCTCCCCTGAGAGAGGTGAGTGCCAGCGCTGGCCTGCACTCTCTAGGACCCAGAGAGTCTGAGCACTCCCAGCCAGGGCCAGCAGGAAAATCTCAGTGCACTAACCTCTCCGTCGGTCTGGAGCTGCCCAGATTGGGGCGGCTGGTATTTCTCTTGGTGTTGGGTACAAGCAGGAGTTCCTGTGACCCCAGAGACTGTGACTGGGAATATGCTCTGTCAGCAGCCGAAGGGGAATTTTTGTGCTCTGGAGCACCCAGAGGGGAACAGACTGGGGCTTCTCTCTGAGAGGAAGGTCTGGGGGCAGTTTGCTTTCCTCTAAACCTCCAAAAACCATCAAAAGCTCCCAAGGTGAGAGAAAACAAATGAACAAACTAACAAAAATGCCTCCAGAGAACAAAAGCCTGAAAAATCTGTTTCCTCAGAGCCCACCCCCTTGATGGGGGTAGAGGACTTAACTCTAGGGACATTGCCCAAAAAACATGCAACAGGCCCCTCCCCCCGAAAGCCAAAAAAAAAAAAAAAAAAGAGAGAGAGAGAGAGAACAACCAGCACTACTTCATAGATACAACTTTTATTTTTAATTTGTTCCCACTATTCTGGTTCATTTTTTTATAGATAATTTTTTAACCTATTTACCATCACAGTGTGATGTCCAGTACATCAAATTCCATAATAACCTTTTAACCTGAACTTTTTGATACATATACCTGTGTTTTTCTTTTGCTTTTCTATTTTTTAATTTTTTAAATTTAATTTAATTTTAGTTTAGCTTATTCTTTTTTTTATTTTTATTTTTTAACATTCATATAGAGTTAAACTTCAAGGTAATCCCCTTTCCCAATGAATGCTACCCCATAGGTAAACCCTTTTTCTTAGGAAAGTTGAATCCTTTAACAAAGATATCAAGATACATCCAGGAAGAATCAAAATAATCTTCCTCATCCACACTGAGAATTTATAACCACTCTCCCATCTTTTTCTTCTGCCAGTGTTTCTGTGTATTTGCTTTTGTCGTGGTAGTATATAAATCTTATACCTGGGGTTCTTTTTGACGAGGTTCTTTTTTGTTTGTTTGTTTTTATCTATTTATTTTTTTTCTCTTGTCATTTACTTTTATCATTCTTCTTGTTTGTCTGTTTTTGTTTGTATACTTCATAAATCTTACCTTGGGGCCCATTTGGGCTGGGCCTTCTCTTTTATTTTATCTTCCCCCCCCTCTCTTTTTCTTTCTTTCTTTCTTCTTTGTTTTGGGTGGGGACTCTTGATTGCTCAGGAGCATTCCAAGGTGCACCTTGCCTGCACCACGTTCAATACATTCAGCTACATCCATTCAGCCATCTCTCACCAAAATGACTAAGAGGAAGAATGAGCAACAGAAGAAAAATTCAGAGGCTGGGCCTTCTGCAACAGAGCTAATGGCTATGGACATAGACAGTATGTCAGAAAGGAAATTCAGGCTAACAGTTATCCAGGCAATAGCTAGGTTGGAGAAAGCCATGGATGATAGAATGGAATTGATTAGGGCAGAAGTGAAAGCCATCAGGGATGATGTTCACAATGTTCTCAATGAGTTCCAATCTAATCTAAATTCTCTAAAAGCTAGGGTAACTGAGACAGAAGATAGAATTAGTGATCTGGAAGACAAACAGATAGAGATAGGAAAGTAACAGGAGGAAGCCTGGAACAAACAGCTTAGAAGACACGAAAACAGAATTAGGGAAATAATGATGCCATGAAACATTCCAACGTCAGAATTATTGGAATCCCTGAGGGGGAGGAGAAAGAAAGAAGACTAGAAGATATAGTTGAACAAATTCTCCATGAAAATTTTCCCAATCTCGCGAATGGAACTAGTGTTCATGTACTAGAGGCAGAATGGTCTCCCCCAAGATTATAGAATCTAGAAAGACCTCATGACACCTGATAGTGAGAATGATGAATCATAATTGTAGACGGAGGATCTTGAAAGCAGCTAGGACAAAGAAATTCCTTATGTACAGAGGAAAGCCCATCAGGATAACATCAGACCTCTCCACAGAAACGTGGCAAGCCAGAAAGGGCTGGCAAGACACGTTCAGGGCACTAAATGGGAAGAACATACAGCCAAGGATACTTTATCCAGCAAGACTGACATTCAAAATGGATGGAGAAACAAAGAGCTTCCAAGACCAGCAAGGTTTAAAAGAGTATGCAACCACCAAGCTGACACTGCAGGAAATATTAAGGGGGGTTCTATAAAAGAGGAAAAATCCCAAGAATATCATTGAACAGAAATATATGGAGACAATCTATAGAAACAAAGACTTCACAGGTAACACGATGTCAATAAAAACATATCTCTCAATAATCACTCTCAATGTGAATGGCCTAAATGCGCCCATAAAACAACACAGGGTTGCAGATCGGATAAAACGACAGGACCCATCCATATGTTGTCTACAAGAGACCCATTTCGAATCTAAGGATACACCCAGACTGAAAAGGAAGGGATGGAGAAGCATCTTTTATGCCAATGGGCCTCAAAAGAAGGCCAGGGTAGCGATTCTCATATCAGATAAATTAGATTTTAAACTAAAGACTGTAGTCAGAGATACAGAAGGACAGTACATAATTCTTAAAGGGACTATCCACTAAGAAGATCTAACAATTGTAAATATTTATGCCCCCAATATGGGAGCAGCCAATTACATAAGAAAACTGTTAATCAAGATAAAGAGTCATATTGATATGAATACATTAATAGTAGGAGATCTTACCACACCACTCTCAGTAATAGACAGATCATCCAAGCAGAAAATCAATAAAGAAACAAGAGCATTGAGTGATACATTGGATCAGATGGACCTCATAGATATATACAGGACATTCTACCCTAAAACAACAGAATACTCATTCTTCTCAAGTCCACATGGAACCTTCTCCAGAATAGACCACATACTGGGTCACAAATCAGGGCTCAACTGATACCAAAAATTGAGATTATTCCCTGCATATTTTCAGGTCACAATGCTTTAAAACTGGAGCTCAATCACAAGGAAAAGTTTGGAAAGAACTCAAACACCTGGAAGCTAAAGACCACCTTGCTTAAGAATGCTTGGATCAACCAGAAAATCAAAGAACTTAAACAATTCATTGAAACCAATGAGAATGAAGACACTTCGGTCCAAATCCTGTGGGATACAGCAAAGGCGGTCCTAAGAGGGCAATACATAACCATCCAAGTCTCCCTCAAAAAAACTGAAAAATCCAGAATACACCAGCTGTCTCTACACCTTAAATAACTGGAGAATCAACAACAAATTAAGCCATCTCCACACAGAAGAAGGGAAATAATCAAGATTAGAGCAGAGATCAATGAGATAGAAACTAGAGATATAGTAGAACGTATCAATGAAACTAGAAGCTGGTTTGTTGAAAAAATCAATAAGATCAATAAACCATTGGCCAAGCTAATCCAAAAGAAAAGAGAGAAGGCCCAAATTAATAAGATTTTAAATAAAAAGGGAGAGATCAATCAACAGTTATATGCCACTAAGTTAAGCAACATAGATGAAATGGATGCATTCCTGGAAAACTATAAACTTCCAAAATTGAACCAGGAAGAAATTGACAACCTGAATAGGCCAATATCTAGTAATGAGATTGAAGCAGTGATCAAAAACCTCCCAAAAAGGGGCACCTGGGTGGCTCAGTGGGTTAAAGCCTCTGACTTCGGCTCAGGTCATGATCTTGGGGTCCTGGGATTGAGCCCTGCACCGGGCTCTCTGCTCAGTGGGGAGCCTGCTTCCTCCTCTCTCTCTCTCTCTGCCTGCCTCTCTGCCTACTTGTGATCTCTCTCTCTCTGTGTCAAATAAATAAATAAAATCTTTACAAAAAAAAAAAAAAAAACCTCCCAAAAAACAAGAGCCCAGGACCTGACGGATTCCCTGGGGAATTCTACCAAACTTTCAAAGAAGAAATAACACCTATTCTCCTGAAGCTGTTTCAAAAAATTGAAGCAGAAGGAAAACTTCCAGACTCTTTTTATGAAGCCAGCATTGCCCTGATCCCCAAACCAGGCAAAGACTCCACCAAAAAGGAGAATTTCAGACCAATATCAATGATGAATATGGATGCTAAGATTCTCAACAATATCCTAACAAATAGGATCCAACAGCACATTAGAAAGATTATCCACCATGACCAGGTGGGATTCATCCCTGCGTTGCAAGGATGGTTCAAATTTCACAAATCAATCAATGTGATAGAGCAAATCAATAAGAGAAGAGAGAAGAACCACATGGTCCTCTCAATTGATGCAGAAAAAGCATTTGACAAAACCCAGCATCCATTCCTGATTTAAACACTCCAAAGTATAGGCATAGAGGGGATATTCCTCAACTTCATAAATCTCTCTATGAAAAACCCACAGCAAATATCATCCTCAATGGGAAAAAGCTGACATCCTTCCCGCTATATCAGGAACATGACAAGGATGCTCACTCTCACCACTTTTGTTTAACATAGTATTTAAAGTCCTAGCAACAGCAATCAGACAACAAAAAGAAATAAAAGTTTTCCAAATTGGCAAGGAGGAAGTCAAAGTCTCTCTCTTCGCAGATGACATGATACTTTATATGGAAAACCCAAAAGACTCCACCCCCAAAGTACTAGAACTCATACAGCAATTCAGTAATGTGGCAGGATACAAAGTTGATGAACAGAAATCAGTTGCTTTCTTATACACTAACAATGAAAACACAGAAAGGGAAATTAGGGAATCAATTCCATTTGCTATAGCACCAACAAACCTGAGATACCTGGGAATAAACCTAACCAAAGAGGTAAAGGATGTGTACTCGAGGAACTACAGAACACTCAAGAAAGAAATGGAAGAAGACACAAAAAGATGGAAGACCATTCCATGCTCTTGGATTGGAAGAGTAAACATTGTTAAAATGTCTATACTGCCTAGAGCATTCTATACTTTTAATGGCATTCTGATCAAAATTCCACCGGTACTTTTCAAAGAGCGGGAGCAAATAATCCTAAAATTTGTATGGAATCAGAAGAGACCCCAAATTGCTATGGAAATGTTGAAAAAGAAAAACAAAACTGGCGGCATTACGTTACCTGATTTCAAGCTCTACTACAAAGCTTTGATCACCAAGACAGCATGGTACTGGCATAAAAACAGACAGATAGACCAGTAGAACAGAGTAGAAAGCCCAGATAAGGACCCTCAACTCTGTGTTCAAATAATCTTCGACAAAGCAGGAAAAAATATACAGTGGAAAAAAGACAGTCTCTTCAATAAATGATGCTGGGAAAATTGGGCGGCTATGTGTAGAAGAATGAAACTTGACCATTCTCTTACACCGTACACAACAATAAACTCGAAATGGATAAACGACCTCAACGTGAGACAGAAATCCATCAGAATCATAGAGGAGAACATAGGCAGTACCGTCTTTGATATTAGCCACAGCAACTTCTTTCAAGATATGTCTCCGAAGGCAAAGGAAACAAAAGTGAAAATGAATTTTTGAGATTTCAGCAAGATCAAAAGCTTCTGCACAGCAAAGGAAACAGTCAACAAAACAAAGAGGCAACCCACGGAATGGGAGAAGATATTTGCAAATGACAGTAGAGACAAAAGGCTGATATCCAGGATCTATAAAGAACTTCTCAAACTCAACACACACAAAACAGATAATCATGTCAAAAAATGGGCAGAAGACATGAACAGACACTTCTCCAATGAAGACATACAAATGGCCATCAGACACATGAAAAAATGTTCATCATCACTAGCCATCAGGGAGATTCAAATGAAAACCACATTGAGATATCAGCTTACACCAGTTAGAATGGCCAAAATTAGCAAGACAGGAAACAATGTGTGTTGGAGAGGATGTGGAGAAAGGGGAACCTTCTTACAATGTTGGTGGGAATGCAAGTTGGTGCAACCAACTTGGAGAACAGTGTGGAGATTCCTTAAGAAATTAAAAATAGAGCTTCCCTATGACCCTGCAATAGCACTACTGGGTATTTACCCCAAAGATACAGGTGTAGTGAAAAGAAGGGCCATCTGTATCCCAATGTTCATAGCAGCAATGGCCATGGTCGCCAAACTGTGGAAAGAACCACGATGCCCTTCAATGGACGAATGGATAAGAAAGATGTGGTCCATATACACTATGGAGTATTATGCCTCCATCAGAAAGGATGAATGCCCAACTTTTGTATCAACATGTATGGGACTGGAAGAGATTATGCTGAGTGAAATAAGTCAAGAAGAGAGAGTCAATTATCATATGGTTTCACTTATTTGTGGAGCATAACAAATAACACGGAGGACATGGGGAAATGGAGAGGAGAAGGAAATTGGAGGGGGAGATGAACCATGAGAGACCATGGACTCTGAAAAACAATCTGAGGGTTTTGAAGGGGCGGGGGTGGGAGGTTGGGGGAGCCTGGTGGTGGGTATTATGGAGGGCACGTATTGCATGGAGCACTGGGTGTGGTGCATAAATAATGAATTCTGTTACACTGAAAAGAAATTAAATTAAAAAAACGAAAATGGAAATTAAAACCATAATGACATACCAATAACTGCCCACTAGAAAGGCTGAAATTTTAGAAACCTGACCATATCAAGTGCTGATGAGGATGTGGAGCAATGAGAACTCTTACATACTGCTAGTGGAAATGTAATAGGTACAGGTTCTTTGGAAAACAGTTTGGATATTTTTTAAAATTTTCAACTATTATATGAGCCAGCTATTCCACACCTATTTACTCAAGAAAAATGAAAGCATATATTCACACAAAAACTTATACACAGCAACTTTTTTGGTAATAGCTACACATAGAAAAATATCAAATGTCCCTCAACAAATAAATGAATTAAAAAACTGTTGCATATCCGTACAGTGAAATACTACTCAGCAATAAAAAGAAACAACATTTTAAAAAAATATTTATTTATTTATTTGACACAAAGAGAGAGACATCACAAGTAGGCAGAGAGGTAGGCAGAGAGAGAAGGAAACAGGCTCATTGCTGAGCAGAGAGCCCGATGTGAGGCTTGATCCCAGGACCCTGAGATCATGACCTGAGCCGAAGGCAGAGGCTTAACCCACTTAGCCACCCAGGCGCCCCCAAAAAAACAACTTTTGGGGATGCCTGGGTGGCTCAGTTGGTTAAGCGGCTGCCTTCGGCTCAGGTCATGATCCCAGCATCCTGGGATCAAGTCCCATATCGGGCTCCTTGCTCGGCAGGGAGCCTGCTTCTCCCTCTGCCTCTGCCTGCCTCTCTGTCTGCCTGTGCTCGCTCCTGCGCTCTCTCTCTGTCTGACAAAATAAATAAATAAAATCTTTAAAAAAAAAAAAAAAGAAACGACTTTTGACACATACAGATATTAATCAGGATTCTCCAGAAACACAGAACCAATAGGAAATATAAATGTAACTATGTGTACGTGTGTATGTATGCGTGTGTGTGTGTGTGTGTGTGTATACAAATACATATACATAAAATGGGAATTGGCTCATGTGGTTTTGAAGGCCAAGAAGTGCTACAGTCTGCCTTCTGCATGTTGGAGAACCAAGCCAGAAAAGCCAGTGATACAATTCAGTCCAAGTCCAAATGCCCAAGAACCAGGAGCTCCAATGCCTGAGGACAGGAAAAGATGGATGTCCTAGCCCAAGAAAACAGAGTGAGTTCTCCCTTCTTTTGCCTTTTTGCTCCATTTGGGCCATCCAAGATTGGATGATGCCCACCCCCACTGGTGAGGGTGGATGTCTTTACTCGGGCTACTGAATCAAATGCTAAGCTCTTCCATGGAGACCCTCACAGATACACACAAAAATAATGTTTTACCAGCTATTCAGGCACCCCTTAGCCCAGGCAAGTTGACACATAAAATTAACCACCACAACATAACATGCTTAAGTCTCCAAATCATTATGTTGAGCAAAAGAAGCCAAACAGAAAAAGAGCAGATGTATGATCCAGAAATCATATCAATGGTTACCTGGGGAAGAAGATATGAATGGTAGAGACAGGAGGGAGGGAGAGAGGTTACAAAAGAGCAAGAGGAAACTTTGGGGAAAGATAGTTATATTCATTACCTTGATTGTGGTAATGCTTCACAAACAAATATATATGGCAAAACATCAAGCATATGCTTTAAATACATGCAGTTAATTATATGTCAGTTATACCTCAATAAAGCAGGAAAAAGTGAAAAAGTAAAAAAAAATGATGGTACGATAAATGTTTTTGGACAAACAGGAACTGCAGAAATTCAACACCAGCACAGGATGTTACAAATATATTAAAAGTAATTTTTATGAAAGAATGAAAAGATAAAATCCTAATTGGAATCACAGCAATGTAAGATGGAATGAATAATACTGGAAAAGGTTGATACATGGCTATAAAAAATTAATGACTTCAGGAATGGACAACAATAGTTTGTCAACAATAATGCAAAAGATAGAAGTAGGTAAAGGGAATCACAGTTTTCTAAGATTCTAGCAGTATTGTGAAAGTAATCATTTGTATAAAAATATAATAAATTGGGGCACTTGGGGGGCTCAGTTGGTTAAACATTTAATTTTTTGTTTTGGCTCAGGTCATGACCTCAGCATCGTGGGATCAAGACCCTCACTGGGTTCTACATTCAGCGTGGAGTCTCCTTGAGATTCTCTCTCCCTCTACCCCTTGTGCTCATGCCCTCTCTCTCTCTCTCTCAAATAAATAAATAAATCCTTAAATATATATATATAATAAATCAAGTATATATGTTGATATTTCTGTGGTAAGCTCTCAAAGAATGGCAAATAATAGCAAGTTAATAGGAAAATAATGTAATAACATAAAATACTTATCTAATGCAAAAGAAAGGAAAGAAAGGGGAATATAAAATAGATGGAATATATAGAAACCAAGTAATAAAGTGGTAGATATAAACCCAGCTATAACAGTAATTACACTCAATTTCAACAAACTAAAATCTTCAAGTAAAATATTAAGATTGGTAGACCAGGTAAGAAAAAAGCCTGTCCCTGAGAACACAAAGATTTTTCTTTAATTTGAAAGCTCTTCTGTAAGAAAATAACCTCATTTACATGCTCAGGAAGAGATAGAAGAGATAGTACGGAGTATATGATTTTCCCTGCAGCATTCTCAAGCTCAGAAGCACATACCCTGATCCCTTTGGGAAACAGGTGAGTGTCAGATGCAGAGAGTATTAGATTCTGGACTTAGGTGAGAGAAGAGATAATTTTCTTCAGATATCCCGTTTTCCATCCAGCATAATAAGGCCATCTCTGTCTGATACTGTTGTTCTCGTACACAGGTAGACTCACTTAAAAACACTTTTAGGGCCCTTTAAGTCATACATTATATAAGGTCACCTCTGCGTCTCCCAGTGTAACTAGAATAGTGCTTTCCCACTGGATCTCAGTAAATGCCTGAATTGAGTCCTAAGTTAGAGCCCCAAGATACGTAAACCAGCAAAGATGCTATGTTTGGAGAATCAGATGCAGTAAATAGAAGAACAGAAAGAAGAGTGATTATCACATTCCTTAGAGAGGCAAGGTTGTTGAGTGTCTGTAGAAATCAGTAACCTTGGATTCTGACCTCAGTTTTACCCTACAGTGTCTTATTCCTTTGTATCTCAGGCTTTAAAAAAACAAAACAAACAAACAAGCAAACAAAAACCTTGTTTAACTGTTATTCCTTTCATTTCATTTTATTTTTATTTTTCATCATGATAATTGTATTCTTTAATCCCCATCCCCGATTTACCCCATCCACCACCACCCTTCCCTCTGGTAACCATTAGTTCGTTCTCTATAGTTTAGAGTCTATGTCTAGGTCTGTCTCTCTCTCTCTCTCTTTTTTTTCCTTTGCTCATTTGTTTTGATTCTTAAATTCCACATATGCATGAGATCATGTGGTATTCATCTTTCTCTGACTGATATTTTGAAAGACTAGCATTATATCCTCTAGCTCCACCCATGTGGTTGCAAAACCTAGCTTTTTTTTTTTTTTAACTGAAAACTGAGGTCTATCTTGGGAAAATTATAAAGATTGCATCTCCTTTGATGTTGGGAATATCCAAGGGAAATCTGGAAAGCAGTTAGTTTCTCAGGAAGAAGATACATTATCACGCATCACTGTGGGAATGCTCAAATTACAGGACTCATTAATATGCCTCTTTTTTCCTCCAGCTGATTGACTAAGGCAGATACAGTAGCTTCTGATATCAGCAGTTTCTGGAGATCTTGGCAGTCCTGTCTGCACTGAGCCAGGCAGGAGCTCAGGTACTGGGGGAGTCTGGAGAGGCTGATATCTGCCTGAGACCCAGAGTCCCTGGCCTGACAAGTCATTCAGCTGTTAGAAGAAGCAAGTGCAGAGATTAGGAGAGTCAATAACATCACCCCTCATTGGGCACTTCTTTCAAACTTTGCATTTTTTTTTTCTTCATGTTGCTGTAACAACACTTTGCATGCTATTTGGCAAATAATGGCTCCAAGACAAGGGGTGCCTCAAGAGCTGGGATAATGCCTGTTTTTGTTGTATTTTGAAATAAACCTGGATGAATTTTGTATAAATAGAATCTTACATAGCATGTACTTTTTAAAGGTGAATAATCTTCCATTGCATGTATATATCATAATGTGTTTATCTAGTCATCCATCAATGGACACTGGGGATCCTTGCATCTTCTGGCTATTGTGAATATTGCTGCTCTAAACATGGGTGTACAAATATCTAATCTTATAGATGAAAAAACTGACACTTGAAAAGATTAACAAACTTGCTAGAGCTCCCATAGCTTCTTCTTTTTTTTTTTTAAAGATTTTATTTATTTATTTGACAGATAGAGATCACAAGCAGGCAGAGAGGCAGGCAGAGGAAATAGGCTCCCTGCTGAGCAGAAAGCCCGATGCGATGCTCCATTCCAGGCCCCTGAGATCATGACCTGAGCTGAAGGCAGAGGCTTTAACCCACTGAGCCACCCAGGCGCCCCTCTCATAGCTTCTTGGTGGCAGAGCTGGCTACCTTTAGAAATCCAGGAGCTTCCCAGGTCAGTGTTCTTTGTGCCATGCCACACAGCCTCATATTAGAATGTCAGAACCCTGTGAAATAAACAATGTTTTCTCACTTTTTTAAAAAAAAAGATTTTATTTATTTATTTGACAGACAGAGATCACAAGCAGGCAGAGAGGCAGGCAGAGAGAGAGGAAGCAGGCTCCCTGCTGAGCAGAGTCTGATGTGGGGCTCAATCCCAGGACCCCGGGATCATGACCTGAGCCGAAGGCAGAGGCTTTAACCCACTGAGCCATCCAGGCGCCCCTGTTTTCCCACTTTTAAGACAAATAAATCAGAAGATTCTTACCCGTAGGTCTACTTTGAATGCTTAGTCAGCTTTCAATCCTTAGCTGATCCAATTGGACCAAGGAACACATAAGTAATCATTAACATTCATCAGAATTACAATGTTTTTAGTAACTATCTGTATAATGTTTGATTGTTGGAAGATAATCTTCATGTAAGTAGGACCTATCTTGTCCCCCTACTACACAAGTCCCCACCACAGAGTCCATAAATATTTGTTGAGTAAATAATGTCATTATAAACAACTAATTTTTACCAATATTCCTTAATTCTCAGTGTATTCCTAACTCAGTCCTTTACTGGGGCTGGAGTGAAGTAATAAAACCATGGATTGGGAAAGGACATTATTGGATTTGAATACCAGATCCACCACTTACTTAATATGGAATAGTAGATAACTTCTTTAATCTCTTCAAGCCTCATTATTTTATTTTACAAAATGGAGAATATAACATTACATATAGAGCTTTTGGATGATTTTGTGTGTCTGTGTGTGTGTGTGTGAGAGATTAAGTTCAGTGTCTGGGAAGTCACTCAATCAATGTGAATCCCTCATTCTCCAATTGGCTGTAAATCTAGGGATCACTGACACCAAAATCACATGCAGAACTTGTTAAGAATCTCTGGGCATAGGGATAAAGCAAAGGAATCCTCCTTTTCCACCACAAACTTCTGAGGTAACTCTTATACAATCGCTGAAGAAGTAAACAGGTAGTTGAAAATCTGAAGAATCACCTCCTGGATGATCAGTGAATCTATCTTGACATCAAGGAAAAATGCTTTGAAACACGAAAACGGAGAAGAGAATAACGAGGACAGGGTTTCTCAATAAGACAGAAGAGAGAACAGGTGTTGAAATAATATGAGGATGGAGGAGGGAGAGAAAGAGGTACACGTATTGTTTGAGGAAGGATATTCATATTATAATTTTATGTCTAGGAAAATCACTATGTTCATGACACGGGCTATAGAAAGAAAAGTTCAGTAAGAACTCCTTGACAGGTAGGGCTGTCTATTAGGAAGATGCTATCTTTTGCATTATCAGAGATTCTGAAAGCCATGGGAAAGATCAAACAAATTGGCACTTCAGGTCAGTAACTCTGGGAAATAAAGAAAATAATCCATAATAATATCTCGATACGGTTCAACTGTAGGTTTGAATGTGGGAACAAAGCTCTGGTTTACTTGTCCAAAAAATCACACACCTAATTTTATTGAGAGCTTACGCCAGACAAGCCATTTTGTGATGATTCGGGATAAAAGGACTGGGATTAGGAATTGTGACATGAAAATAAATGATCACCAAATTATAATTTCTAATATTCTCTAGAAAAAACACATGGTACTGGGAACGGGATGTCAGCTTTGTGCTCTGAGCATTCAGGGTCCTAGCACTATTTCTGCCATAGAATACTGTGCCAATTTGATGAAGTCACTTTACCTCAATTTTCTCAGCTATAAAAAGAGGGTAGTAAGTAGATGACCCCTAAGTTTCTTTTGACCTAGAAATATCCCGTGGTTTGAGGATGTTTATACAATTTATGTCAGGCAATGAGACAAGGGAGCATGAAGTGGTGGTTAGAGTCCCTCCGATGCTGTATGCCAACGAAAAGCCATCTTCATGATGGTTAAATGTTCAATATCTGGCCCCTTGCACTGAAAGAACAAGTGAATTTGCCTCATCCTCTCACCTGGCTGCCTCTAGGTTCTGGAAAGACAGGAAAGGTCTCAAAACCTTATGATGTCACTTGGGAAGAAATGTGAGCTAAAGCGTAAAAAAGAAGAAACTTCTTGAAACAGTGGTCAAAGGGTAGACGTTGAAGAGTTAATCCATGACTGCTTCTAAACTTGGAGATGGTATTTGGACAAAATGTGAACAGGTGATGATTGCAGCTCAAAGCATGGTTTTGACCTTCAGGTGTCAAATTTTCCTGGCAGTCACAGAGATAAGTGAAATGTGAATCCATGGAAAGATAAAAACAATGTTGCACTACAGCCACGTAACCCAATTTTACAAGAAGACCCAACTAATATAAGAAGATCCAGCTACTGCAAGAGAACACAAAGTGGATATTCAAAAAGCCCTAAGAGACATATAGAAGCTGTTCATGATTACCATGAATATTGCGAACAATTTTTTGGTAACCAAAGAGCATGGCATGAACTTGCAGAACTGTGTATCAATGAACACAACTACGCAAAGAAGCCTTTTGTTTAGAGGAGCTCATGGGGACAAATCCACACAACACTTACCCTGCTGTCAGCAGGACATTGAAATTAAGTATAACCATGGTAGAGTTGAAAATCTTGACCTTTCAGGGAAGTATTTTACATAAGCATTTAAAGTATTCCACAAAAATATGAAAGCTTTGTTTGGGCTTAAGTGTACACAAATCACATTGCTTCTGATCCCAAAGCAAGAGCAAAATGGAGGGGCACCTGGGTGGCTCAGTTGGTTGAGCGACTGCCTTCAGCTCAGGTCATGATCCTGGAATCCCGGGATCCAGTCCTGCATCGGGCTCCCGGCTCCATGGGGAGTCTGCTTCTCCCTCTGACCTTCTCCTCACTCATGCTCTCTCTCACTGTCTCTCTCTCAAATAAATAAATAAAATATTTTTTTAAAAAAAAGAGCAAAATGGAGAAGAATGATGTGAAATATGTTCATTGGGCAGCTAATCAAATAACAGAGTTGATCAGTGTGAAGGTTGAAATAAGAAGGAAATCAAATACAGTTGACCCTTGAACAACTCAGGGGTTAGGGGCATTGAGCCCCCTGCGCCCCCCCCCCCCGTCACAAATCTGCAGATAACCTTTGACTCTCCAAAGCTTAACTTCTAATAGCTGACTATTGGCTGGAAAGTCTTACCAGTAACATAATCGATTAACACATATTTTGTATGTTAAGTGTATTATATACTGTAGTCTTGCAATAAAATAAGCAAAAGAAAATAAAATGTTATTAAGAAACTCATAAGGAGGAGAAAATACATTTATAGTCCTGTATGTATTGAAAAAAAATTACACATAAGTGGACCCATGCAGTTGAAACCATGTTGGTCAAGGGTCTACTGTACTCTCTTTAAGCAGTTGAAGATGTATTGGAAACATTGTGGCTCACTAGTTCTTAAAGTTTCAAAAGCTAGTGCACATTAGATTTTACAACTGCTTAGCTACTTTTATTGGCCTGTAACTTACTAAATGCCTAGTGTTATTTATACCAAATCTCTGCTAAAGAGTCAGTTGTGTGTATGCCCGTGTGTGTGTGTGTGTGTGTGTGTGTGTGTGGTATGAGAGAGAAAGGATGGGAGAGAGGGGGAGAAAGAGAGAGACTCTAAAGGACTTAATGCCATTTTATCTGTGTGACCCCAAGGATGAATGCTTTCAAACTGCCTGTTAGCAAGGATAACATAACTTAAAGGCTTAACTGGTACAAAGTCTCAGGATAATCACTGATCAAATTCATTTCTGTTTCTTTCCCTCTCTCTCTCTTTTTTTTTTTTAACAATTTTATTTATTTGAGAGAGAATGAGTGAGTGCGCCGAATGCCAGCAGGGGGAGGGGCAGAGAGAGGGAGAAGCAGACTCCCCGCTGAGCAGGAAGCCTAACAAGGACCTCTATCCCAGGACCCAGGGGTCATGACCTGAGCTGAAGGCAGATGCTTAACATACTGAGCCATCCAGGATCCCCTGTTTCTTATCTTATCTTATCTTTTTTTTTTTTTTTAAACACTGATTTCTTTATTTTGAGAGGGAGAAAGAGCGCATGCATGGCAGGGGGCATGGAAGAGAGAAAATCTCCAGCTGACTCTCCATTGAGCAGAGGCCCTGGAGGGGCTGATCTCTCAACTCCAAGATTATAACCTGAGGTGAAACCAAGACTCAGACACTTAACTGACTGAGTCACACAGGTGCCCCTGTTTTGTGTATATTTCTTGACCATGCTGAGGTTGGTTATAATGGAGAATTATCCAGAGCCATTCAGTCTTATCCTACACAGTGATTCTGCTTTTTCCCTTACACAATGCCCTTCTACAAACTAGAAATTGAGACTTCTGAAAGGAACATCAAGAACCTCAGTGACAGACTGTATCCAATATTCTTTTTTTTTTTTTTTAAGATTTATGTATTTATTTGAGAGAGAGAGAGAGAGAGAGAGTAAAGGGGAGGGCAGAAGGAGAGAATCCTCAAGCAGGCTGCAGGCTAAGAGCAGAGCCTGACACGGGGCTCCATCACAGGAGATCATGTCCCATGAGAGCATGACCTGAGCCAAAACCACGTCAGACACTCAACCAACTGAACCACCCAGGTGCCTGCAGACTCTAAGAGGCTGCGAATAGATCCCCAGATAACCCACTTGTAGGTGAGTGCCGCTCAGTCCGACTGCCAACCTTCTTCCTCTGCCCCAACTGGCTAGAGTGAAGCTCCAGCTTTACCCCCTAGGATCTCCTCAGAACTCTGGCGCTGGCTCAGAGTTCTCTCCCCAAAGAAGCTCTCCTTTCCCCTTCCCCAATTAAATTGCCTCCGCACTGGCATCTGAAGTATCTTTCTCTCATTTTATTTTCATCTTTTTTTTTTTTTAACTTAAAGATCACATTGATGTGTTCTCTTTGTGAATCACATGATGAAAGACTCCATAGGGGGAAAATTCCTCTCCTCCACACTAATTTCCATCGGCTTAAGTAACCACTGTTAACAGGAAAGAAACCACAGCTCTGGCTCGCTGATAATTTCTCAGGAATCTGACTAGCATACTTCATTCAGTCGAAGCGGCGAAACCTTTTTCCACCTTTCTCACAAGACCTCCCCGCTTCACCTGCCTCGCCCAACGCCCTGCTCAAGAGTTAGGAAGGTCCGAGTGCTCAAATGTTGGGTTGTGCCAACATGGTGGCAGAAGAGCTTTGGCCGTCTCTTGGTCACTGGAAACTTAAAAAGTAGAGAGTTGGCTGCAGAAGGCTGGGGGTTTTATGACTCAGTCTCCCGCCTGGCTATGATCCCCAGGTTCACACTTGGGGAACTATCCAGTCTGAATCCCCAAACACTATCTCAATGGCCTTTCCAACCCCGGCTTGTAGCTAGGAGACAGGAGCATACCTTATTTATTTTCCATGGATCTATTTTAGTCTGTGTTTGTCAGACTTTTCGTTTCAAGGTCTTGAGCATGGCGCAGCGTTCTGTGAATTTTGTGGCATCTGTGGCTCCTGCCGAATCCGGCCCTCCGTGGAGCTCTTTGAGCTGTACCTGGCAGGGCCCGGCGAGGGCGACATGGGGACGCAGCGCATTCCCCCACACCAGGGGCGGAGAACCCTGCTCCAGGTTTGGTTGGGCGGGATGCGACTAGCCAGCCTTGGGCCGCGCTCAGTCTGGTTCTTTACTCTGGAGTCACCTCAACCCTAGGGTGGTCCTAAGCCGACTGAAGGCCCGAGCAGCTAGAGGAAATGTGGTGAGGAAGACAGCAAGAAGGACGGGAAGGAAATAGGATCAGGAATGGAACAGGAGGGATTGGAATCCAGCAAGTCTCAGGTCCCTTTCTGAGGATCACCGGGGCTTCCAGGACAGTGGGAAGAGGACATGTGCAAAGGGAAGGAAAGGAACACTTGTTATTGTTTGTTTGTTTTGTGTGTGTTTGTTTCTTTGTTGGTTTTTTGTGTGTGTGTGTGATTTTTTTTTTTTTTTTTTTTTTTTTTTTTTTGCTTTTTTGTTGTTTTTTACCTCAGGGCAGGAAACTAGTGATCCAGGCAAAGCAGGTGCACCCTGAGGCTGGGGGAAGAAGAACCTGGCAGGAAGCGCGCCCCAGGAACTCGGCGGGAGGAAAGGCTATGGGCACACACCTTGGAGAGTCAGCGCGTCCCGACCCCGGGGGATCCGTGGTGTAATGGTGGGCGCTCTGGACTCTGAATCCGGCGCTCCGAGTTCAAGTCTCGGTGGGACCTTGCTCTTCGGGCCGAGCCACCACCTTTTACTTTCCTCTCCGCTACCCAGCGAGTGGCACGTGCTTTCCGCCTCCCGACGTCCCCGACCCCATCCTGGGGACGTCGCGCCGAGCTCCCCACCCCCAGGTGGGCCCTTCGTAGCCGCGCCCTTCGCGCTCCGCAGCCTCCTCCTCAGGAATCAGGGACTCAGAGACCCCCGTCTCAGAGCGCGGCACACCGGCCACGCCACAAACACTGCGGCCGCGGCGGGGGCACCGGGCCAGTGCGGCCTCTCGTCGCGGTCCCCTCGGGCCTCGGGTAAAACCCGGCGGCTGCACGGCGAGGAGGTCCGTCGCGCGTCCTGTCCTGGCACCCGTTCTCGTGCACGCTAGGAAACGATGGCAACGGGCAACAGCGTTTCTGACCTCGGGCGTGCGGTGGTGAGAATGCAGTTTCTCGGGTCCTGGGTGCGAGCCCCAGGCTGGCGACTTTCCTTTTCTTTTCCTCGGATCCTTGGCCGCCGGCGCTCAGAAGAATCCGAGTGTCTGTTCAGGCCGGTGGGGGTCGCAGTTGTCCTAAACTTTGTACTTGAGCATGGGGCGTCTGTCAGGTGGTCAACCCTAAACCGCGGGAAAGGAGAGGTTCTGGCTGGGGATTCTCTGGGCCTCAGCTGCTGCCGCCCCCGGGGCTCCTCCCGAGTCTTGACCCGTAGGGTTCCCCTCGCTCCTGGGGCGACTCTGCTCCACGGAGAAGACTCCCTACGACTGGAACTGATGGAAATGCGCTCGTCCTCTTCTGCTCCGTAGAAAAATGTGGACCTCATAGCTAGTGAACATGTCCACCGTCACATCTCTCTTAGCTTTGGAACTTCCGCGGGTTTGCGAAGGAATATAAAATACACTTGTTCTCCAAGGGCTCGCTTTGAGGGTCCGAAAAGCAAAGGAGTGAGAGTCCGAACGCCGGAGGGGAGACACGGAAAAGCGGAGACAGGGGGAGGAAAAGAGGAAGGAGAAGGGGCGGATCCGATGGCTGGGAGCCCGGCGTTTGTCCTGCGGATTCCGTTGCCACTTCTGGCTCATTCTGCAGCGCTCCGGCGTTTGGGTTGAATCTGGTTAATTCCCCGAGAACTCTGGCTTTACCTGGAAAGCACGAACGTGCGTGCCTGGCGTTGTCCTTGCCCTTTTCATTAATTGTGGAAGTCGGAGTAGGAGGGTAGATAGTCCTGCAAGTTATTGGAAACCAAGTTAGGACCTTACTGAATTCCCTGGCGTTAACCGGCAAGTAAGTAGACTTTCCCTCCCTTCTCTCCCCTTGCAAAACAACTGCCGGCAGGACAGGCTTGGAGAAGGTCGAGGCACCCAAAGCCAAGGCCTAGTTCTTTGCTGGACATGTGGTGGCTGAGCAGGCTGTGCCCTTCCCAGAGTGTGGAGTCTGGGGGTCTTGTCAGGGGACTGAGCAAGGGGACCAGTCAGGGTGAATCAATAGGCTTTTCCCAAAGCATTGCAGATGTTCCTTTTTGACCTCCACCTTCTGTACTGGAGCAATCCTTTTAATGGACCCCCATTGATACATAGATTTGGGTACCCTTACCTGGCCAACTATAGCCTCATTCCCTACCAAGTCCTGAGCCTCAGACATTGCTTCAAGGAGAAGTTGCCCTTTCTTTATTTTCCCACCTGAACTGCTCTGGCTCAAGCCCAGTGTCTGTCTTGTGATCAAGACAGCCCCTTACCTCCAGGTGAGGAGGGCAGATGCTCCTTCACTCCCAGCCCCTCCACAGTCCCACATATGTGTATGGTTTCAACCCACAGAAGCATATCCAAGGCCTACATCTCTCAAAACTCCTTTCCCTTCACCCTGGATCCATACTCTACTCCATACATCCATTGCAGAGTGATAGAGTTTTCTCCTTGTCCTTCTTGTTGCCTACCCAGCATTTTCTTCTTTTGTTTTTGGAATTGTTGTTCCTTTCTTGGATAATTCTTCCTTGTACTATTCATGAAGGTGCTCTGCCCTCATTTGCTCGAGGAGAGGACATGGACCTAAGCTCAACCAATCACCTTCCAGTGACTGGAATATGAAAATTCCCTGGAATATGAAAATGGGGGGGTGTGTGACAAAGAGTAAATAAACCTCACTGGTCTTTGTTCCTCCTATTTGTATCCTATGTGGTCCAACTATAAATATAGAGCTTACATAGTTAATATAATAGTTGACCAATAAATTTGTGATACAGATATACTGGAAGATAAAGCAAGAGGAGGCATGTTTGGTGTGGGGGGTGATAATAGAGGGGTATGTGAGAGATAATATCTATAATTTGAAAATCAAGGAATAGTGAAGGGGGGGTTGCTGTTTTCAAAACAAACTTGTGAGTATACATAACTTTGATAAAAACTTTCCCAAATACAAAATAATTCCTTTGCCATATATGTACATATGTGTAAATTTAAAGTGTATTGTTTGTATCTCGAATATGAATTTTTATGTAGTCATATTATTGGCTCTTTTCATGGAGAATTCTGGGTTTGATATCTTGCACAGAACATTTTCCCACTGCAGGTCTATAAAACTGTGAGCAAACATAGGTTCAAGTGAAATGGCAGGTAAGTACTATCATCTAATTTTGGCAAAACATTGGAGAAAAGAATATTTTCATAAAACGTGGGGACTATGACCTACATTTTCTTTTCAGGGTAGTTAGGCAGGCAGTCACAAACTTTGATTGGCAATTCCATGTTCAGGACTCTGGAGAGAAGGAGAGGCATGATAATGCATATTTGTGTATGCGTGCTCCCTGCAGTAGTATGTGTGATAATCAATATTGGAGCCAACTGCATGACCATCAATTAGAGACTGTTTGAATAATGACTTATTTATATCAAGAAGGATCTTGGGCTCCTTGCCTGGACCCTGCTTCTTCCTCTGCCTCTGCCTGCCACTCTGTCTGCCTGTGCTCGCTCTCTCTCTAACAAATAAATAAATAAAATCTTTAAAAAAAAAAAAAAGAAGGATCTTAACTAAAAAGAACAAAGCAGGTAATGAAAATGCTGATGGCAATGGTGCTAGTAAGAGCTCATGTGCTTTGAACATTTGCCTGTGAGAGTCATTGGCTACATGCTTTCCCCACACATCTCATTAAAACTCTGGACAAGCGAAATACTCCATTCCGCTCATCTTACATGTAAAAATGGAAGCACAGAAAAGTCACGTATCACGTAACTTTTTTGGACTAAGTCTCCCTCCCTGAGCCTGTGCCTTCACCGGTGGGTGTGAGCCAGGTTCTCTTGTTCTCCGTTTTAGGGATTTACAAGGTTCCAAATACGTTAAGCTGTAAACCAGGCTCGGGAAAAGTAGGGGAAGATGTAAGGGCAGTTGTAGATTATATGTGCTCTGGAGCTCCAAAACGTTTTCCTCAAAGGGGGGACTCTTTGCTAGTGGTGCCTGGGAAATAGAAAGCATACATTTGGTATCCTAAAGAGAAAGAGAAAAGGTTGGAAAGCCACCTTCTCCAGAAACCCAAGCATCCCTGGGTGGGATTGAACCACCAACCCTCCAGTTAATAGCCTAGCACACTAACCAACTGCACCACAGAGACACTCCATGTAGCCACTCATTGACTGCTGCTTAATCATACTATATACATTATGGTTTTGTGTTCCTGGTCAAAGTCTGACAAGAATGCACAACCTGACAGCTATGGTTAACCTTGCTGTCTAGTATATTTGAAAGGTGTTAAGTAATTGTTATGAGTTCTTATCAAAAGGAAAAAATACATTTAAAAACATTTTTATCTGTATGAAAGGATGGATGTTCACCAAACTTGGAATCATTTCACAATATAGGTAAGTCAAGCCATTATGCTGTTATATCTTAAACTTTTAAAGTGCTGTATCTCATTTCAATCTCAGTAAAATTGGGGGGAAAGTATATTATCCATAATCGTCTCATTGTGCAGAGGTACAGAGAAGTGCTCTTTGTGCCCAAGCTAGGGCACCCTCAACTCTTCTGTTTCGCCTAACCTCGCTCCCTGCTCCAGAAGCCTGAGGGCGCAGGAGACATTGAGGCCAAGAGTTCTGGGATTACCTAAATTTGGGCGATGACTTGGAGCCCAGAGAGTGAACTCCCAGGATCAAACATCAGGTGCTCTGTGACAACCGCAACCTCTCGGTTGGAAGTCATCCATTGTCTACTTCTATGCTTCACTTCACGTGTCCTGCTCTTTTTCCTGAGTCCCCCAGGATCCTGGGAGGGGAACGGGGAGGGTGCGAGTGTGAAGAACCAGAATCAGCTGTTCTCTGCCATGCCAACCCCTGGAGGGCACTAGATGAGGACTCCATGGGGGCAGGGATTTGGGTTTGCTCAGGATGCAGCCCACTCACTTACAATATTGCCTGACACTTAGGCACCCAATAAATGCTCCGTGAAGGAGTCCATTCTGCCGCAGGGGCCTGAAGTGGACAGGAGAGGCACCAAGAATTTCACTTTGGATGATTAATTTTAGTTCTAGAGAATCCCCTGAATGGGAAGACATGAAAGTCAGCCATTCTTTAAAGTCTTCATACCGGAAGCTGATTTAGAACCAGGTCAAGGTCCTGATCGTGGAAACGTTGAGAGGACACCACCCAGGATGTCTCTGAGCTCCCCACCCAGGGCGGTGCAGCGGCCTCGGCCTAGGGGACTCGGGTGGGTGCAGGGAGAAAGGTGATGAGGAGAGCTGAAGAGCAGTAGGGGAAGTGGGTGGGATGAGGAGTAGGAGTAGGAGTAGAGTAGGAGAAAGAAAGGGCAAAGGGAGGAGGAGTGAAAATAAAGCTGAGAGGCACCAACTCTAGCCACTGAAAGCAAAACTGGTTAAAAAACGCTGAGGCTATTTAGGTCAGTTAATAGATCTCAATAAGTTGTCCATGTCCTGCGTTGGTGGTACAGTGGTTAGTACTCTGCCTTGCGACCCTAGTACCCCTGGCTTGAATACAAGTCATGACATTATCTAACTCGCTCTTTTCCTCTTTAAACAACCTCCCACCCCAGTAAAACTGGCGATAGGGTGCGATTTCCCACAATGAAACTGTGGAGACGGCGAACTTCTGAATCAGGCTCTCGAGGTCCCACAGTGGCAGAGCTCCCAGCCTCAGCTCCAGACAGGGAGCAGAGAGAGACCTGCCCAAGTTGGGGAAAGGCCGAAAAGTCGCCCAGAGGCGAGGTCTGCAGCGCCCAGAGTCCCCACCCTCACCCCTGCCTGAGAGTGGAGGCAAAGACAGCAAAGGGCCAGAACCGCTTTTAGGGAGGAAAGAGCCTGCACCGGGAACCACTCACTTTAAGACTCTGAAGAAAAGCACCCAGCTTTGCCTTGGAAAGGGAATTCTTGCTACCCTTAGGTAGAAGACAAAAACCCCAGCTTTTCACATCTAACTTGTTTAGTTTGTAGTGTATGACTTCCGCTGATATCTTAATTATCATAGTGAAACAGACCTTTTCTTTTGGTACAAATTCTCCATAAATTTTAATGTATATGTGGATTTGCGTAGTCACCACCATAATTACAATACATACAGTTTCATCTCACCAAAAACCTTCTTTGTGCTATCTTGTTTCTGTTACAACTTGCAGCCAAGGTAAAGCCCTTGCAATCACTGATCTGTCCATCACTATATATATCTCTATCAATTTGTGGGATATGTAGATAGAGATCTATAGATCTATCTATTTTTTTTTTTTTTCTGAGAATGTCAAAGGAATGGAAGCATATAGTATGTAGCCTTTTCAAACTGGCTTCTTTTACTCAGCAAGGTGGAGTTGGGATTCCTTTAAGTTGTTTTGTAGATCAACAGTTCCTTTTTACTGCAGAATATTCCATCCAGTGGGTATACCACTGTTTTGTCTATCAGGTAACCCTTTGAACCACATTGGATAATTGTAGCTTCTGCTCTTACAAATATAGCAGCTATGAATATTCCTGTCGAGATTTTTCTGTGAACGTTAGTTTTCATTTCTTTGAGGCAGATTCCTGGCAACCCAAGTTTGCTAGATCATATACTACTTGCATGCTTAACTTTAGGAGAAACTATCAAATCTTTTGAAGAGTGCCTATACCATTGTGTATTCTCACCAGCAGTGTTAAGAGAATTCTAGTTACTCCTTATCCCAGACGCTTGGTACTGCCATTCTAGTAGGTGTGTAACGGTGTTTCATTATGGTTTCAATTTGCATTTCTCTGATGCCTAATGACATTCATGTGCTTATATCCTCTAGAGAAGTCTGTTCATGTCTTTTGCCTACTTTTCCATTATTGTTTGTTTCCTTATTGTTAATTTAAGATTTCTTTATATATTCTTGTCATCAGCCTTTTGTCCTATTTGTTATTTAATTTTTTCTCTCAATCTGTAACTTTTCATTCTCTTAGCTATTTTTTTTGAAAACATTTTTAATTTCAATGAAGTACAATTTATTGATTTCTTTTCTTTTTTCTGGAGAGCACTTTGAGTGACATCCCTAAAAACACTGCCTGACCTCATGCCATGCCATGAAGATTTTCTTCTATAAAACATTTAGTCTGTTCTCCATTTTTAGTTTTTTTTTCATAAACTGTATGGTTTAGGTGGATTTTTTTCTTCATATAGATGTCCAATTATGCCAACACAATTTGTTGAAAAGAAAAAAGTCTTTCTTCACTGAGTTGCTTTTACACTTTTGTCAATAATCAATGGGACATATTTTCGTGGTCCTATTTCTGGACCCTCTGTTCTGTTTCATTGTTCTGTGTGTCTATCCCTTTGCTCACCCACAATATCTTGCTAACTGAAGCTTTATACTAAGTCTTAAAAATGGGTAGTCTTATTCCTCCAACTTTATGGTACTTTTACAAAGTATATTTAGTTCTTCTCAGGTTTCTATCTCTCTGGCATTCCAGACCAAGGAATTGAGAATCTGTTTATATCTACAAAAACCTTAAAATTCAAAGACTCTGAATAGGAGGAAAAGGCCGTGGTCTTCTTTTCCTATGGCGTCTTGTTGGAGTAGATCCAAGGGAGTAAGAAGGGGGAGCCCCGGGGGCGGCAGCAGCTGAGGCCCAGAGAATCCCCAGCCAGAACCTCTCCTTTCCCGCGGTTTAGGGTTGACCACCTGACAGACGCCCCATGCTCAAGTACAAAGTTTAGGACAACTGCGACCCCCACCGGCCTGAACAGACACTCGGATTCTTCTGAGCGCCGGCGGCCAAGGATCCGAGGAAAAGAAAAGGAAAGTCGCCAGCCTGGGGCTCGCACCCAGGACCCGAGAAACTGCATTCTCACCACCGCACGCCCGAGGTCAGAAACGCTGTTGCCCGTTGCCATCGTTTCCTAGCGTGCACGAGAACGGGTGCCAGGACAGGACGCGCGACGGACCTCCTCGCCGTGCAGCCGCCGGGTTTTACCCGAGGCCCGAGGGGACCGCGACGAGAGGCCGCACTGGCCCGGTGCCCCCGCTGTAGCCGCAGTGCCCGTGCGGGGAGGGCCGGCACTCTGAGACCGCGGAGGCTGCGGAACGCGCAGGACGCGGCTGCTACGGGTCCGTCTCAGGAGTGCGGGGGCGCGACGTCCCCGGAATTTACCTTCCCGGGAGCGGCGGGGACCTCGGGAGGGGGAAGGCACGTTCCACTGGCTCGGTATGGGAGAGAAAAGCAAAAGGCGGTCGCTCGGCCCGAAGAGCAAGGTTCCACCGAGACTTGAACTCGGATCGCTGGATTCAGAGTCCAGAGTGCTCACCATTACACCATGGAACCTTCGGCGCGGGCACGCTGCCTCTGGAAGGTATTTGCACACAGCCTTTTCTCCCGCCGGCCTTGGCGGGGCGTGCCTCCTGCCGGGTTCTTCTCGCCTCCGGGGTCGGAGCTCCGCTCCTGGACCCGGAGGAGTCACCAGGGCTCACGTTCTCCTTGCAGCTCTGGGGGCTTGCGTGTCGGGGATGGAGATCAAGTTCTTTTGGGGGTTAGCGACAGAGATGAGTTTTTTACGCCTCCCCCAGGTGCACCTGCTCTGCTTGAGTGAGTAGTTTCCTAGTAAGTCTGAAATTCCTGTGTCAGCTTGTCGTGTTTTCATCTGATGCTGAGGCTCCTCTTCTAAGCCCACTACAGTTACTGGCAGAATTTATTTGCTTCACGTCTCCAAACGCAAGGGAAAGAAAGGCAAAAATGAACTACTGAAACTTCCTCAAGATCAAACGCTTTTGCACAGCAAAGGAAACAATCGACAAAACCAAAAGACAACTGACAGAATGAGAGAAGATATTTGCCAATGTCTTATCAGATAAAGGGCTAGTATCCAAAATCTATAAAGAGCTTAGCAAACTCAACACTCAAAGAACAAATAATCCAATCAAGCAATGGGCAGAGGACATGAACAGACATTTCTGCAAAGAAGACATCCAAGTATCCAACAGACACATGAAAAAGTGCTCCACATCACTTCATCGGGGAAATACAAATCAAAACCACAATGAGATACCACCTCACACCCAGTTAGAATGGCTAAAAAATGGCTAAAACGAGTCAAAAAATGACAGATGTTGGTGAGGATGCAGAGAAAGGGGAATCTTCTTACACTGTTGGTGGGAATGCAGGCTGGAGCAGCAACTCTGGAAAACATGGAGGTTCCTCAAAAAGTTGAAAATACAGCTACCCTATGACCCAGCAATTGCACTCCTGGGTATTTACCGTAAAGACGTAGTGATCCAAAGGGGCACCTGTACCCCAATGTTTACAGCAGCAATGTCCACAATAGCCAAACTACAGAAAGATCCCAGATGTCCATAGACAGATGAATGGATAAAAAAGACACACACACACACACACACACACACACACACACACAATATTATGCAGCCATCAAAAAATGAAATCTTGCCATTTGCAATGACATGGGTGGAACGAGGATATTATGCTAAGCGAAATAAATCAGAGAAAGACCATTATCATATGATCTCACTGATACATGGAATTAAAGAAACAAAACAGAGGATCATAGGGGAACAGAGGAAAAAAGAAAACAAGACAAAACCAGAGAGGGAGACAAACCATAAGAGAGTCTTAATCATAGGAAATAAACAGGGTTACTGGAGGGAGGTGGGTGGGGGGATGGGGTAACGAGGTGCTGAGCATTAAGGAAGGTATGTGATGTAATGAGTGCTGAGTATTATATAGACTGATGACTCACTGATCTTTACTTCTGAAACTAATAATATGTTAATTAATTGAGTTTAAATTAAAAATTAAATTAAATTAAGTGAAAAAAATAATTCATTTGCTTGTGGTTGTAGGACTGAAGTCCTTGTTTTCTTGCTAGCTGTCCAGCAGAGGCCATGTTCTGCTTCTAGAAGCTGCCTACCTACATTCTTTTTTCATGGGGACTTTTCCATTGTCAGACAAATAATTGTGTGCTGAGTCCTCATGATTCACTCTGATTTTGTCTTCTGCCAGCCAGAGAAAGCTCTCATATTTAAGGAGTCATGCAATTAGATGCGGTCCACCCAGATAATCTCCCCATCTTAAAATCAGCCATGCTATATAACAACATCACCATGGGAGCAATATCGCATCACTCTAACAAGTTCCAGGGATGTGGGGGAGACATATTTGGAGACCATTTTAACTTCTCTTCACTATAGTCCAGCCTCTGGGTTCAGGGATACATGTCCCTTCCAAATGCAAAATACATTTACCTTACCCCTAAGGTTCCCAAAGTTTTATCCCATGGCAGCATCAGTTCAAAGTAAAAAAAAAAAAAAAAAATGTTGTGTAATCAGTTCAAAATTCCAAAATCACATCTGAATCATTTATATCACGTGTGGATGACTCCTGAAGGTGTCCGTTAAGCACAGAGTACAAGTCTCCTCTCTCTGTGGACCTGTGAAACTATAAAACCATTGATCTGCAGCCCCCCACCCCCCAAGTGCAATAGTGAGACAGATAAAGGATAACATTTATTCAGGTTCTGGCTGAAAAAGAGGGAAAATGGAAGGTATTAAAAGGTCACTGATCCAAAATAATTTGGAAATCCACCAGAACAAAATTCAGCGGGAATTCCTTGGTTAGGTTTCAAGACCCAGGAATAATCCTCTGTGACATGATGCTTTGCCTCTGGGCTCCCATTTGTTTGCATCTTCACTTAATTATTATTTTTTTTTTCCTCTCTCATAGGTCTCTGGCTCTTCCACTTCCTTCTCATGACAGCATCCTCCCCTTAATGGTTGGTATGTTTTCCCCACCTGAACAGGTCTGATAGTGACCTCGTTGTGGTTCTCTCCCCCAGGAGGGGCTGCCCTCACCGTCTCACTCCTCTGGGATCCTCTTCCCTGACCGGATTTCTATCTGTCATGATTCTTTCAGCTTACCCACGTGCCTTAGGAGAAGGCTAGAATTGTGGAGCCCCAGAACTGATCTCTGCTGTCTCTTCTCCAGGAGGAGAATCAATGACAGAGGTAGTCATGAAGAAATGACCCCCCTGAGGGCTGACATCCCCAGCAATTAGAACAGAGGAGGAAACCTACAGGGCAGCAGAAGCCCTACAAACTCAAGTCATGGAAGCTGGACACATCAGGTAGGAGCCCTTCCTGGAAATGTCCCCATTGCCCCATTGCCCCACTGAAAGCCACCTTGGATGAAGAATGTGGTCTGCTCAAAGCAGAGTTAGTCTTGTGAGCACTGGGTCTTTCAGAGTCTCCATCTTCAGCTGTTGTTTAAAATGGGCTTTGTCCATACCTGAGGATCTCCTTGGAGTTTTTGTCTGAAGTGCAGCTTCAGAGGCCTTACCCCCAGGGGAATGGAACAGGCATCACAGTGACTCTGATGGAGGTGTTCTTTAGCTTTGCAGCTGGTGCCCAGGGATGGGAGCCCTGTCTGCTACATGATATCCCATTTCACCTCCAACATTCTCGTGCTTCATGCTGCCTTCTCTAATTTATATCCTACACTCTCTATCATATCTGAGATAAATATGCTCAAAGAGGTAATTATATCGTCCACTAAAGCATATGTGGCATTGGGATCTCAGACTGCTTTTCTTAAGGCTGTGCTTTTCTTGCTTCAGCACAGACCTGGGATAGGGTTTGAATGAAAATATGGTTGGGACTAGAGATCAGTAAACTATAGTTATTGCTGGGAACTGTTATTTATCCACTTGACAAGTATTTACTGAATGTTTCACTGGGCAGGAGGCACTGGGGACATGGAGTGAGCAAGGCAGACCAAGTGCCAGCTCTACAGGAAAATGAACTTTGACATTGGAGTCAGATATTTTACAGATAATCACACAAGTGCATTTTTTGTGATTATGATAAAGATTATTTAATACTTTCATGTTATGTGATCCTAATCTCTTAGCCAGTGATTTAAAAGTGAATATAAGTAACAGCATTACATAATTGTGAGAAAAGATCTATCCCCAGATAGGCCCTTCTGGTATTTTAAACAGTGGAAATATCTACATTTGACCCAAAGTCTCCTCAAAATTATTTATTTATTTTTAAGTTGAACTTTTAATTTCAGTGTCCCCTGAGATTCAGAAGTGGGTTTCTGGAGGGTGTGTAGGAGCCTCAACAGGGAAGTTTGCAGCCAAGGCCCATGTGGGGGCTCTGCTGCTAAAGGCTGGTGGGGGAGTTTGGGAAATTCTTCTAATCTCTGTGGGCCTCAGTTTCCTCATGTGTAAGATAAGGTTGATATTCAAATTTTCCAAAATCCGTTCCTGCTCAGTTTCTGTGAGTGCAGGAGGGACTGAGGTGCCGGTTTCACAGCTCTGGGGACTGCAGCTGAGACCTGACTTGGTCCCTTCTCTGTGTGTCTCCTGCAGGAGCCTGAGCTGAGTCCACACTGTAAAGAGAACTGGAGGAGGAGGTGAAAGACAGGATATCAGCAGGTTTAGGGGATGAGAATAACACAAAGAAGGACAAGGCAATGGTGGAGCAAGTGGTTACAAAAGGATGGAAGAATAAAGACAAGTCAAGTTCAGAAAAATCAGGGGAAACTGAGGAATGCATACAGCAGCATCCAACTCTGCAAGGAGCAGCTTGAGCTGAGTGGGGAGGACTAGGAGAGTAACTGAGTCCATAGTGAATCTGTGACCCTGCCGAGAAGCCCCACAGGATGGATCAGGATTTGTTTGTACTACTGGAAATACCAATTCCCAGAGGAGGAGGATGCGACCATGGGGCTCTGCCCCAGACCCCTAGCTTAGACTGGAGGTGCCATCATGGATGTCTTCCAAGTAAATGTGGGCTTAGAGGGATCAAGGGTGTTTGGATAAGGGTTGGAGAGGTCCATTCTTACTGCAGAGAGTTCTGCCCTAACAAACCTGACCTAAACATGGCTCTAGGTGCCAAATAACAAAGCAAATCACTTACTTCCATTGGTTGTACAGAAACAGGAGGCCCTTAATGCACATTACTGGAGAGTTACTCTGCCTGTAGAGGTGTGCAGTAGAACAGATCACTTGGGCAGTGGCCCAAGAAGGGGATGGGTTGAGTTTGTGACAGTGTCTCCTAGGTCTTGGAGAAGAAAGTTTGGGGCTTGAAGATGCAGGTGGGCTGGCTCATGGTAACATTACACAATCTTGGGAAAACATGTCTAGCACAATTTTGGATTCAATGGACACTAAATGTTTATTTAGTCTATGATCTGCAGTCATTCTTTAACAGGTTATCCACTATTGGTCAACCAAAAATGACTTTTCTATTCATAGAAATACCAAGGAGCGCCTGGGTGGTTCAGGCAGTGAAGCGTCTGACTCTTGGTTCCAGCTCAGTCACGAGCTGGTGGTAGTGGGATCAAGACCCGAGTTGGGCTCCATGCTCAGCACAGAGTCTGCTTTAGCTTCTGTCTCCCTCTCCATCCCCCTCTGTTCTCCCAGATTGCACTACTCTCTTTCTCTAAAATAAATAAAATCCTTAAAAAATAATGATGCTCGGGGTGCCTAGGTGGCTCAGTGGGCCACCTCTGCCTCTGCTTTCGGCTCAGGTCATGATCCCAGGGTCCTGGGATCGAGCCCCACATTGGGCTCTCTGCTCAGCGGGGAGCCTGCTTCCCCCTCTCTCTCTGCCTGCCTCTCTGCCTACTTGTGATTACTGTCTCTCAAATAAATAATAAATAAAATCTTTAAAAAAATAAAAAAATAAAAAATAATGATGCTCACAAATAAGCAGATTTAAATACATCCTATGATGACTTTGATGAACAACAAGGTAAAGCAGCTTTTTGATTTTTTTTCAACAGAGAGCAGAAGAGGCAAGTAACATATCATCTCAACATCCAAAAGTAAACAGGTAAAAGAAAGAATGTATGGAATTATATGTCATCTACACAATGATCAGTTTGTTATAAACAAATTGGAATAAATCTATGTTTATATTGACTCATAGGTCCAGTGAAATAGGAAGAGCATTGGGAAACAAAAACTGGCCTGGGGGGTGCCTGGGTGGCCCAGTGGGTTAAGCCTCTGCCTTTGGCTTGGGTCATGATCCCAGGGTCCTGGGATCGAGCCCCACATTGGGCTCTCTGCTCAGTGGGGAGCCTGCTTCCTTTCCTCTCCCTCTGCCTGCCTCTCTGCCTACTTGTGATCTCTGTCTGTCAAATAAATAAATAAAATCTTAAAAAAAAAAAAAGTGGCCTGAAAGTCATTCGGATAATTGGACTTTAGAAAACCATTAGACAAACCCAAAGCAAACACATTTAAAGCTGTTTGTGAGCCACGTGTTAGCCCATCATGGGTGAACTTTAGGTGAGACACCTAACACTGAACGGATGCTTTGATTTCTTTGAGACCTGTTAGCTGAGCCACAGGGAATGTGACCTTGTGAGTTACGCAGGAGAGCAAGCTTTACCTGATAGGATGTTAAGTTCAGTGACTAAAGAGGTAACTTAAATATGCTACACACACCAATCATTACTGAAGTCAAACATCTTCACTTGTCCTT
This sequence comes from Taxidea taxus jeffersonii, assembly GCA_003697995.1. Taxonomy (NCBI): domain Eukaryota; kingdom Metazoa; phylum Chordata; class Mammalia; order Carnivora; family Mustelidae; genus Taxidea; species Taxidea taxus. The sequence continues at coordinate 77,625 of RCUC01166233.1, forward strand.
GGGGGCATGGAGCTGACACAAAGGACTACAGATTCCGTCGCAGAATCCAGACCCGATGCTTACAGACGGATGGCAGTGGACACCTACTTCAGATCTGGAGTACGAGCCTTTGTCTCCTAAGACAACCGAGTCACACAACTCAGTCACACAACTCGGTCACACACAGCCCTCAACCCGCCACTATCACTTGTTTTCTTTCTTTCTTTTTTAAAAGATTTTATTTATTTATTTGACAGAGATCACAAGTAGGCAGAGAGACAGGCAGAGAGAGGAAGGGAAGCAGGCTCCCTGCTGAGCAGAGAGCCAGATGCGGGGCTCGATCCCAGGACCGTGGGATCATGACCTGAGCCAAAGGCAGAGGCTTTAACCAACTGAGCCACCCAGGCACCCCATCACTATTACTTATTTTCATGCTGTTGGTGTCATTTTATAATAGACCACATCAGAAATGAGAGAATCAGATTTGGGCACAAACTCATGGTATTTGATGGATATATCATTGCATACTGTTCCAACGTTTCTTGGCAGTACATAATGCTGGCGATAGATTACTGAAGACTAAACTAATTAATAAGAGAGAACATCGGCCTCTACATTTTGCGACTGTGGTGTTATAGCTACGCACAAGATAAATTGGCAGCCTTGCCAACTGAATGGTTACTCTTAAGGAAACTGTATTAGTGGACATACAAAACATTTCGCATGCATTGGTCGACAAGACTCTACAATCTGCCCAGCCACAGGACTGCATGTGGGTTGGATTATTCCTTTTCCTTGGGCTGCTGAGAAAAGTGCAAGGGAATGGAATCAGATTCTTCTCATCTGGCAAATACCTAAATCTCGAAAGATATGGTCACTGTCAGATCCAGCTTGAATCTGAAATATGTTTCTTTCTATCAAGATTCAACATCAATATATAAAATTCAGGTGTGATTTATGTGATTGCAGTGCCTAACTGAAATGTGAAAAGTAGTATCATTTGTAATAGTGTGACACTGGATATACTGAGGGACAGAGCAGATTGAAAATCACAGAATATTTCACAGAGAAATGAATGAAGCCTTAGAACATGAAGAGAATTTCCTTATTTGGGGGTGGCAAGATTCAATACTGTTCAAAAATCAACTTTCCCCATTTGATCTATACATTCAATTCAATCTCTCTCAAAATCTCAGCCTCTGTCTTTGGTAGAATGTGACCAGTTGATTTTAAATTTCATGACAAATATAAATGACCTCATATGGCCAAACACTTGTGAAACAAAGAACCAAGTTTTAGGGTTAGCTGTACCTGATTTGAAGAACTATTGTGAAATTATAGTAATCAAAACAGATTGGTATTGGCATATGACAGGTAAGTAGATCAATGAAATGGATTACAGAATCCAAAAATAAAGTAATACCTATATAGTGAACAAATTTTGACAAATGTGAGAAGCAAAGCACTGTAAAAAATATAATCTTTTGGAGCACGTGGGTGGCCCACCTCTTGAAGCATCTGACTCTTGATGTTGGCTAAGGACATGATCTCAGGGTCCTTGGGATCTAGTCCTTCATCAGGCTCCATGTTAAGCAGGGGGTCTGTTTGGGATTCTCTCTCTCTTCCTCTGCCACCCCCCACATAAATAAATAAATCTTTTAAAAAAGTATAATCTTTCAACAAGGGGTAAAGTGTAATCTTTTTAACACATGAATATGGATATGACATATGCATATGAAAATAAATAAATACATAAAATTGGATCCATAACTTACATTATACAGAAATTAGCCCAATATAGAGCATGAGCCTAAATCGATACCCTAAAAATGTTAAAACTTTCAGAAGAAAACATAGGAGAAAATCTTTAGGAGCACGTGGGTCACACAGGCGGTGGCTCATGTGACCCATGATATTGATTCACATCCTGATCTCGTGGGTTGTGGGATCAAGCCCAGAGTTTGTCAGTCTCTCTAAAAATTAAAAACATGGGGCAGAGGGACAAGCAGACTCCCCGCTGAGCAGGGACCCCCCCCCCAACCTGGGGAGGGAAGGGCGGGTGGGGGTGTGGGCAACCCCAGGGCCCTGGATCGTGACCTCAGTCAAAGGCAGATGAGTAAGCAACCGTGCTAACCAGATGCCCCAATAAATAAACCTTTTTAAAAAATCCTTATAACCTTAAGTTGGACAATGATTTCTATTCTTTTAGATTTTATTTATTTATGTGACAGAGTGAAAGAGAAAGCACAAGCAGGGGAGAAGCAGAGGGACAGGGAGAAACGGGCTTCCCGCTGAGCAAGGAACCTGATGTACGGCTGGATTTCAGGACTCTGGGATCATGACCTGAGCCAAAGGCTGACACTTAATCGACGGAGTCACCCAGGTGCCCCTGGACATTGATTTCTTAGATATTGCACCCAAATTGTGATTTTTGAAAGAACAAATTGATAAACTGGATTTCATCAAAAGTTAAAACTTTGGCTCTTCACAAGCCATTGGTGAGAGAATGCAAAGTCAAGTCACACATAGGGAGAAAACAGTTATAAATTGCATACCTGATAAGGTCTCCTAATACAACATTGAAAGGACTCTCAAAAGCCAATAAGAAGACAATCCAATTTAAAATGGGTAAAAGAAAAGTGCCTGGGTGGCACAGGTCATGATCTCAGCTTCCTAGGATCTAGTTCCCACCGCCCTCTGTGAATCTCCCCAATGAGCAGGGAGTGTGCTTCTCCTCTCACTCTGCCCTCCTCACCCTGCTCCACACCCCCGATCTTGCTCTCTTCTCTTTCAAATGAAAAAATAAAACCTTTAAAAATTAAAATAATAAAATGGGTAAAAGATGTGTAAAGACGGTTCAGCAAAGAATATATATGGAAGGCATATAAGAACATGACAAAATCTATATCATTAGTCCTTAGGAAAATACAATTTAAACTACTATCTGCCAATGCAAATGGCAAAAATGAAAAGGATCTCCATTCCAAGTATTGGCAAGGATGTGAGGGGGCTAGATTTCTCACACACTGCAGATGGGAAGGCTAAATTCTACTACTTTAGAAAATATTCTGGAAACTCATTTTTTTTTTCCCTAAGACTGATTTATTTGAGAGAGAGGGAGTGAAAGTGAGTGGGGGAGGGGCAGAGGGAGAGGGATAGAATCTCAGGAAGACTCCCTGCTGATTACTGAGCCCTACTTGGGACTCTGCCTCACCACCAATGAGATCATGACCTGAGCCAGAATCAATGTCAGCTGCTTAACCAACTCAGTCACCCAAGCGCCCCAACAGTTGGGAAATTTGTCAAAATATTAAACCTATACCTACCATCAGTCATCACCATTCCACTCAAATGAAAAAAATATATATTCACAAAAATCTATTGATAGCAACTCTTATTTTTAATTGTCATTCAAATCCATCCACAGGTAAGTGACCAAAACAAATCGTGACGTATCCACCTCAAGGAATACTGTTTAATTTTGCACAGTAATCTCTTTGCGTACATAACAGAATGGGTAAGAAAAATTTTTTTTTCTCAAATAATTATTCTGAGCAAAAGACTTCAGAACAAAAATGTACATAGCATATTATTTCATTAATATAAAACCTCAGAAATTGCATATAATTCTATTGTAACAGAAAGCCAACCTGTGGTTTCCTGAGGTGGGAATGTGAGGGAGGAATTGCTAGAAGCACAAGGAAACTTTTGGGGGTGATAGATATATCCACTATCGGGGTGATGCATATATATGTTCAAACTTATTAAATGTTACACTTTAATTATATATACTTTACTGCATGGAAATTATATCTCAATATACCTATTGAAACAGTTTAAATACAAAAAAAATCCACCTTTCATACCCTGAAATTCAATAAGTGATTCTTCTTTTTTCAAAAAAAGTCAACTATATATTTTTGCAAGCTTACAGTAGGCAATAAATCATTTCTTTGGGTATGAAAATGAATTTATCTATCTTTATCTTTCTATATGTAACTTTCGAAGAAAAGAGAACCTTAAGAGAACATAAAGGGAAACCACAGTATAGAAGTATGTTTATCTCTGACAAAGGACTTTTCTCTAGAACTAGATATCATGTAGTCTGAGAAGATAATTAACACAATAAAATAATTGGTAAAAAGGCTTGAACAGAAACTTCACAAAACAAGATATATGAATGGTTCATTAGCACATGACAAGAGGCACAACTCATTAGTCAGAAGGTAAAGAAATCAGTATACAATGAGATACCACCGCGTATCTACTGGTATGGCTGAAGTCAGAAAGTCTGAAATCTCACATAAAACACCTGGAAGTCTCATGTAGCTGTGGGAATGAAAAATTGTACCACCACTTTGAAAAGCTGACTTCCATTTATAAGATTAAATAAATACAAATCCTATGGACAGTCATTCCATTCCTAGGTATTTACACAATATATCTACAGAATGATCAGCATGTGAATGTTCATAAGTTTTATTATTATGTTTAAATTATATCTGTCTCAAACTGGAAGTAACACAGAAGTCCAGTAACAGATGAATGTATAAACAAACATGAAACCCTTGAGATCTTACCCAGCAATAAAAATGTCATGAAACATTGATTCAGGTAGAAATATAGATGAGGGGCGCCTGGGTGGCTCAGTGGGTTAAAGCCTCTGCCTTCGGCTCAGGTCATGATCCCAGGGTCCTGGGATCAAGCCCCGCATCTGGCTCTTTGCTCTGCATGGGGCCTGCTTCCTCCTCTCTCTCTGCCTGCCTCTCTGCCTACTTGTGATTTCTGTCTGTCAAATAAACAAATAAAATCTTTAAAAAAAAAAGTAATATAGATGATTTAAAAAAATATATATTTTATGTATTTATTTACTACAGAGAGTGAGAGAGCACAAGCAGGGGGAGCGGCAGAGGGAAAGGGAAAAGCAGGCTCCATGCGGAGCAGGGAACCTGACATGGGGCTTGACCCCAAGACCCTGATCTCATGACCTGAGCGGAAGTCAGATGGTTAACAACTGAGCCACCCTGGTGCCCCTCCTTTATGCATTTTTATAAGCACAGACAATTGGCAAAGAACAGACAAGTTGTTCTAATATAAATATCCTTTCCCCTTTTCTAGAAAGAAATAATGTATATAATAAAAAGATTGGAGAGGAACCAGTTTGTATGGAACAACTTTCCCAAAACCCTGAAGCAGGTCTACTTTCCATTCAGACCAGAGATGAATGGAAGCCCCTCCAGTCTGGAGGGGGCTGAGAAAGTCCTAGAACCCTAGAATGATCTGGACTACCAGACACATGTTCCTCAGAAAGATCAGCTACTCACCTCCAAAGGCACTGAGCAATTTGTGAAACTGTGGGTGAGTTTAAGACCAGCTCCACTATAGAACCAGGACTCTCCCCGAACCGAAGCCAGGATATTGATAGATACCATATCCAAAATTGCTGTTACAGGCCATGGCATGCTCCACAGGAGGGAAAACAGGTACATGAGCATCATTTGAGAGAAATATCAATCAACAAGAGACATTACTAAATAATGTCCACCACTCACTAAAACCCAGGAAAATTCTCATTCAAAAGCAATGTTTTAAGGAACATATAGGTATACATCTTCATGATTTGGGGATAGAAGCTGGTTTCTTAAATGTACAAGGAACCCAACAATCAATAGATAAACTGGATATCATTCATTCATTCAAGTTAAAAGCATTTTGTTTCAAAGGACACAATCAAGGAAGTGAAAAGCCAATCCATGAAGTGAAAGAAATATTTGTAAATTGTATTATCTGATGAGGTCTGCTATATGGAATGCATTTAAAGAAACCTCTTACAACTAAGCAGTCAGGAAAAAGACAGCCAATATAAGAAAGGGAAAAAGAGTTTGAGTAGACTTTCTCTAAAGGATAATACCAATGTAACAGTGAACACATGAAAAGATGCTCAGTATCATTAGTCATTAGGAAAATACAGATCTAAAGCACAGTGAGATCCCACTTCACCCCACTAGTGTGACTTCAAACAAAGAGACAATACATGTGTCAGGAAGCTTGTAGAGAAATGGAATTCTTACACATTCCTGGTGGGAATGCAAAATGGTGTCATTGCTTTGCTTTGGAAAATAGATTGGAGTTTTCTCAAAAAGTGAAACACAGGGTTACCTTTGACAGAGCGATTCCACTGCAAGGTAAATAGCTAAGAAAATTGAAATTATATGTCCACAGGAGGTGAAAAGAAGTCTACATAACACAGAGAGGCAGGAAGAATATATAGAGAGTTGGAACAGAAGTTTTCAAAATTAGTTGCATAAACTAACTCTGGTTTCTCTCTTGTGGTTTTTTTTTTGTTTGTTTGTTTGTTTTTGCTTAAAAGAAAGCTTAATTTACTACATATGTCCTAATAAAGTATGTAAGTGGAGGAAGATATAAATAAATTGAAAAGCTTTTCAAATACAAAGCAACTAATGATAACTGCCAGCATGCTTCTCTTGTGTTTCTAATGGATAGAGAAAAAAATAGAAAAGACCTAGAGAAGAACATCGTGATGGTCCATGACTTTTCAGATTTCCCTTACTGGAAAAGCCTTAAGATCTGTGTTACCTTAAGGAGAAGTGGGATGAGTTCATGAGAGCCCTTAAGAAAACCTGTTGGGAAGGGTGCCTGAGTAGTTCCCTTGGTTGAGCATCTGACCTTGGGTTTAGGCTAGGGTCATGATATTGTGGGTTGTGACGTTGAGCCCCTTACCACACTCTCTCCCTGTACCCATACCCCCCATTCTCTCTCTCAAATAACTAAAACAACAAAACTTCTTGGGAAAGTATTTCTGCCTTGATGATGTTATACACACATAAGAATGAACAATGAGAGGGGCGCCTGGGTGGCTCAGTGGGTTAAAGCCTCTGCCTTCAGCTCAGGTCATGATCTCAGGGTCCTGGGATCGAGTCCCGCGTCGGGCTCTCTGCTCGGCGGGGGGCCTGCTTCCTCCTCTCTCTCTCTGCCTCTCTGCCTACTTGTGATCTCTGTCTGTCAAATAAATAAATAAAATCTTTAAAAAAAAAAAGAATGAACAATGAGAACTATGCTGAGATAATGTTTTAGAAAGAGATGGGAACTGTGCTATCAGCACAAGGGTAGACAACTACTGAGAGTGGCCACTGAAGGGTGGGCCCCATCAATGGTGACCTTCAGGGGAGACCAGGTAGCCTTGTGTATCAGCCTGGCCTCGGCAACTGGAAGGCAGGGGCTTCCCAGGTTCCACTGACACCCTGGATGTTCCATTCTGTTAGTGCAAGTGCAGACTGTTAGCTGGCATTCTGGGTGCTCCCTCGGTCGTTCCAATTGGAGTCTGAGCTATGAGCAGTGCCCTCAGCTCCCGGCTCTGCCATCTTGAACCTTGCTTTTGTGGTTAATGACTCTCAAGTGCTGTGGAGTATTGTTCAAATTGTTCCCAACAGTAAGTAAAGAATTCCTTTGTCCTCACCCCTCAGTCCTGATTAAACCTACTTGATGTCACTGGTTTTTAACCCATCATGTGTTTGGGTTCCTTCTCCTTAGTCCCCAGCTCTATCTCTTCTACCACACATCACCATGGAAGCACGTCTTGGCCCTCTCTCCAAGGTAGAGGTTGAAATCAGCCTCCTGGAAATCAACTAAGGGCTTCAATTCCAGCTGGAAAAAATCAAGCAGGACTTCTAAGACCTTAAGGAGAAATTCTTTATATCTGAAGCTACTGCCTACTTCCTGGCCAACCAATGGCAGAAATACAGTAAGTCCTACAAGGTCCTGCTCTACAAAGTCATGGCTGTGTGTACTCCTGAGAAATGAAAAGCCTCTTCAGATGCTATCTTCTTCATATCCAATGTCAGCATAAATTTCATTCTGACCACAATGTGGTAATGGTAGGAGTGGGTATTTGACCCTCAGTTTGCTGAGGATGGGAAAACTGAAGACGAGTATGTTTGAATCCCCCCC
>RCUC01166234.1:0-27167 GCA_003697995.1 Taxidea taxus jeffersonii
TCTCTCTCTCTCTCTCTCTCTCTCTCTCCATCAGGACACAGATATTTCTTCTGTATGTGGACAACTGGATACATTGAGCCAGGAGCGTTCTGTATGAACACCAAGACAGTGAAGCGGAAAGGCGGGAAATCACTCTCACTTCCACAAATAACAGATTAAAAAACAAGGGGCGTCATGTGAGTTACCGAGTATCTCAGGACACGTTTACTGGGGAGCCAGGCCTCTGTACTCTTGGGAAACAATGCCCAGGTAATTATTTTAAATGAGCATTAATTATGTCATTATTAGAAATGGGGGAGAAAATGCAATTTCCTTCTGTCACTTCTTGATATCTTAACTAGAAGAATATTTGCCATGCTATTATAACAAGCCACTGTTCGCATAATGGTGCCCAGGCAATAATACGGAGACATGTACATTTTCATATGAATATATCATGCCTAACTAATGAGATTGCTCATTTCATAACTTCAGTTCCATTTTTATTATTTCATAAAACTGGAAGTCCTTATCCATTTTATGAAAAACACCAAACCTTTGTGAAATTCATTAAATAAGCATAAAAAATTCATTAAACAAGTGAATTGCATTCAGGGCTGCTTTGATGCAAATGCCCTTTAAGCAATGTAAAACTCCATATTGATTTAACCTTTCATGTTCTGATATTTCCATGTGGATATAAAAAAAATTCTTTATTCAGGGAATGAAATTAAGTGCTGATCCCTTGATCTCCAGCTGGGCAAGATAGATTGGTCAATTTAAGTAGTGCCGCTGATCAGCAAACAACTGAATTTAAAAGTATTAAGGCATGTCGATATTTTAAGTATTGTCACCTGCACATCAAGCAACGGGAAAAAAAAATTATTATTCCAGCTCAATTAAGTTGGTGTTTGCTGTCGAGCTGACCTTGAAAGGGCTAGCCCATTGGGCCACGGCTTCCTGCCCTTGGAAGTTGACAAGGGCAACAGTGGCAAGGTGTAAGACACCAACAATAGCCTGAATATTTTGAATGGTGTGGTCAGAGCAACCACAAAATAATTAGCCTGGAGATGCCGTCCCATTGGGGTTTGTCCCCTCATTAGTGAGGGACATCCAGTAGAACAAACACGAGTTCAGAGGAGAAGGAAGGGGTTTGCCCTTCACCCAAGAAATGCTTCTGGGAGCCCTTATTAGGCAAAGAGCGTGAGACAGATTTTAAAGGACTTGAAGGCCCTGTGGGCTCGTGGAATGCATGGAGCCACTCATTCATTCATTCAAGCAATATATATCAGAAGTCTACTCTTTGTCAAGTAGATGCTTGAGGCTGGGAGTACAAAATGTGAATGACAGCTGTGGCTCACAGACCATGAGAGGAGCTTTGCAATGAAGAAGCTGCTCTTGGGGGGTGCCTGGGTGGCTCAGTCGGTGAAGCATCTGACCCTTGATTTTGGCTCAGGTCATGATCTCGGGGTTGTGAGATCGAAGCCTGCATCAGGCTCTGGGTGCTGTGTGGAGTTTGCTTGGGATTCTCCTCCTCTCCCTCTGCTTCTCTCCTCGCTCATGTTCGCTCACTCTCTCAATCTCTCTCAAAATAGAATAAATGTATCTTAAAAGGAAAAAAAGAAAAAAAGCTGCTCTCTTAAAAAAAAAAAATCTGGTCCATAGTGTTAGAGGCCTGAATTGAATCTCAGCTCTGTTATTTACCAATTATGTTGTGTGGCCTTAAGCAGTGATTCTGTCTCTCTGGGCATCAGCTGCCTTGTATTACTACTTCATGAGGCTGTAGGACCAACTAAATGAGATATTGCATATAAAAACCCTCAGCAGAAAGGATGGCAAGCAGAAAGTGCCTGATAAGGAGCAATCATGACTACCATCCTCATCACTACTGTTATTTCAATCTGAACTTCTGAGGTTACAGATAACAAAACTGTGATTTGGAGAACAGAGCTCACAAAAAACTGGGGAGCAGACTGGGATTGAGAGGAGACTCTCCCATGCCAACAGTAGCCCCCACAGCCTCCTGAGCTAGAACCTCCGTAATCAAAAGGACTCCTGACTCAGCCTGGCTTCTGTGACTGTAAAATCCAGGGCTGGGTTTACTGAGGCTTCAGGTGAGGCATGATCCAGGAGCCCAGGCTTGTCACCAGGATCCAGCTTCTGTCTCTTGACTTCCCTGCTCCATTTACTTGGTGAGGACTCCAACCGCAGCCAAGCATTTCCTCTCCCAGTCCCAAGATGGCTTTCAGTGGCTTGGACAGCTTTCTGTTTGTTTATGCCCCCGCCCAGGGGAAGAAAGAGAATCTTTGTCTCAGCCCTCTCAGGCAAAACCTGAAAACCAATATGATCAGAACAGCTGAAGTCATACATTTCCACCCTCATTAATACCTGGAGCCAATAGATGGAATGGGCTGATTGGCTTAACCTGGCCCCGCTCACATTGGGCAAGGGGTGCCATCAGCCCGCCCGGAATCACAGAAATCAGGGGCTGATGGGAAAGCGTGGGACAGTAGGAAAATGCTGGAGATATCACCACAAATGTCCTCACACAAATCCAAAGTCCACACGCCACTACAGGGTGAGGATTCTAGCATATCTAACTAGTAGTCATAAAAGCAACAATGGCGGGGTGGGGGGGGTGCCTTGGTGGCTCAGTGGTTAAAGCCTCTGCCTTCTGCGCAGGTCATGATCCCAGGGTCCTGGGATGGAGCCCTGCATCAGGCTCTCTGCTCAGCGGGGAGCCTGCTTCCTCGTCCCTCTCTCTCTCTGCCTGCCTCTCATCCTAATTGTGATCTCTGTCTGTCAAATAAATAAATAAAATCTAAAAAAAAAAAAAAAAAAGCAACGATGGGAGCAAGAGCAAAGTCTGCATTCTTACCGATAGGCACTGGAGTGGGAGCTTCACAAGGGCGGAAATAGCATCTGTCCTCCTTCGCCAGCTTCTCTCCCCAGGGCCTGGCTCTGTGTGTTTGGGGCCCTTGAGTCATGGTCACGAGCATCAGATGACTTGGCAGGAGTCTGAAGCCCAGCGCTATCACTTACAGATGAACTCTCATGTGAAAGGGGAAAAGTCAGGATCCACAGAGCCTCGTGAGAAGCCAGTGAAGGAATATCTGTAAAGTGAGTAAAAGAAATCTGGATAGGAATCCTTTGAATAATCTTATGTATTATCATTATTATTATTATTGCTATTATCATTATTATTATTATTACTGGATACTGCCAGACCCTCATCTGTACCTTCAGTGACATTTCACACTGAACATGTTCATACAAGGATGTCACCACCTCCAGCATACCCTGCACCTCTCTTGACCCACATCTCTGTCACTGAGGTACCCCTTCTCCTCAATACCCAGAGCAAAGCCACCTTCTCTGTGGGCCCTTCCCTAACACCCAGCCCTGAAAGCATCCCCCTTTTCTTTCCATCCCCCCCAGACCTTTCTCTCCCCTCTCTTTAGGAGGCCTTGGCCCACGGTATTGTTGTTTGCCTCTTACTTTGCTAAAGGCACTCAGACAGAGAATGTTCCAGACAATGAGCTCCGTTCCGCCTGTAGAGTAGCCCAATAGCGGTACTTCGGTCAAACACATGGGGCAGTGGGGAGGGGACCCGGTGTTGGAATCAGGGTGCAGTTGTATCTAAGTGTGCAGAGGCTAACACCCCAACTCGAACTGGTTAGCAGAGTACATGGAAAGAGAACGTTAATGGTATGGGGGTCACAATGGGAAGCTCAAGTTCTTGGTGGAAAGATGCGTCCAGACTCGGAGACAGTTAAGATTTTTGTAAGACCAAAGGACTCGGGAACATGTAGAGATGCTGTGCCAAGCAGAAGAGAACAGGACATACATTCCCAGAGTCCCTGGCCGTGGAGGAAAGCATCTGCACAGAGGGAGGGTTTACCAGGTGTAGGAAGCTCCATCTACCATTCCCAGGGTCATGGTGAGACCCCTTCTGGCCCTCTCCTCCCCTGCAGGCTTTTAAGATTTTTTATTTTTATTTATTTGTTAGAGAGAGAGAGAGCGAGCACAGGCAGACAGAGTGGCAGGCAGAGTCAGAGGCAGAGGGAGAAGCAGGCTCCCCGCCGAGCAAGGAGCCCGATGTGGGACTCGATCCCAGGACGCTGGGATCATGACCTGAGCCAAAGGCAGCTGCTTAACCAACTGAGCCACCCAGGCGTCCCTCCTCTGCAGCCTTTTGCCCCTTCCCTGCTCACCCATAGCATCACATTCCTGAACTGAGAGGAAGAGTGGAAGGAAGGCTGATTTTCCAGGCGCAAGTCTTACTTAGAACCTGAGATCTTACCATGCATTTACTGAAATAGCTCTAAGACACAGGTGCTATGACCTTGCTCTTTGGAACAATGAAGAAAGTGAACCACAAAGAGGAATGAAGTGACTTGTTCCAGGTGAAGAGTTAGTGACACAGCTTATAGGATTCTGGACCCCAAGCCCTCCACCTACAATATACGGTGCCCTATTATGGTTGCACATGATTGAAGGAAGGGGGAAAACAGCTGAACACACGGGGAATGGGGTTACAGCTGGACCTGGTACTCAGCCGATCAACGCTGAACAGCGAGACCCAGGTGTTCACTCTCCGCTCAGACTTACCCTCAGCAGGTAGAATTCACTCTGCCACAGCAAAGAGAATCCCCCTGGGGAGGGACTGTGGCTGAGTCACAACTTCTGCATTTTGCATCTGTGATTCTGGCCAGTGTCCAGCGCTGGTACACTGAGGGCAGCGGGCGGGCACTCGGTAAGAATGGAGCCGTTTGAGCCACATGGCTGAAGTGGGTAGAAGAGCTTTGGGGAGGCACTGAGCCAATAGGACCATAGATGTCCAAACAGTAGCCAAAGTCCCAGCTCCCCCACGTGCATGGTATGTAGAAAGGATGAAATATACATGACAAGCCTCCAATGTTTAAAAAACAAAATGATGAGGTGCAAATAGTCACCAGGGCTATTTGTCATCTTTAAATCTGCTTAACAGTAAGTGTTCCTGCTCGCTGCCAGGAAGAATAAAGCAAGAGATGGGAAAGACAGAACCGCACGGAGAAATATATTATATGTATGTAATATATTTATGTATATATATACACATATATATGTACGCATATATGATGATACATACGTACAGCTTCTGCAGCTGGCAAAACATGTTGCGGGCAAGGCATGGCCAAAGAAACAGGTTGTCTGCTTGGAATCTTAATAACTATAAGATGCAAAGCCCCTGCTGGCATTTACTCATCCCTCTCCGCCTTTAGTGAGCTGTGTGACTTTGGACAAGTCGCTCTCCCTCTCTGAGCCTTCACTTCTTCCTCTATGATTGGGGGCAAGGGCAGCTAACGAGCAGTGGTTTTTAAATGATGTTCTGCTGAGCCCTTAGGCACCCCTCAAAAGCCCTTGGAGGAGGAGGGGTTGGGCGCTCAGTGGGTGGGATCCCGAGGCCCCCCTCTCAGCTGATCCCCACCTTAACCAGAGCATTCTGCTTTAATCTTTTTCATAATCAGAGTTCTGCATAATATTTTGAGGGAAGAAACAGCTCTGAGACAAAAAGGAAAATGAAAACCATTCTGCCAACAGAGCTCAGAGGCCTTCCAGCTCTCACATCCCAGCAGCCCAGGGAGATATAATTGTCTTGGTTTCCAAGACCTTCGGCCTCTTGCAAATGATTTGGGCACGAAAGAGAAACCACACTCAGATGCCCGTCTGCGTGCTGCCTGCTGGGGGTACCAGATGGCTGGATGCCCCCCCCCCCGCACCCCTGCGCCATGATGACATGAGCTCCCTCCTCCAGAGTGTGAAACCCATCACAAAGAAAGGGCTTTCTTCTTGGCAGGACCTCCCCGGGTGCTGCCTCCCTCCTGCCTTTACTGTTCATGGTCCCCCGAGAAAGTGGGGGCCTTGCCGGTAAGATGGGAAGTCCTTCTCTCTCTCAGCCAAGTGGTTTCACAAGTAGTCTCTCGGTGTCCGTGAGATTAAAACAGAGCTTGGAGAGGCCTGGGTAAAACTATCTGTTCATTTGAGTTCATAACAACCGCTGACAAACACTATGGTTTCCATTCTGCTGATAAATTATGCCTTTCGTGACGGACATTTGATTGTAAAGGCCCTTGGCAGGACTTGAAGGCATTTCACTTAAAACCATTATTAGATTTCATTGAGCTCTCCCTTGACACCCCTCCTCCCCCCAAAATAAGGCCTTCAGGTACCTTGGAGATATTTAAGTGCACGTTTCCTTGAGACCACCCTCACACCAACAGGCAAATACTTTAAAAGTTGCTTTGTAATATTAAAAACGAGAGAGAAGGAGAGAGAGAGGGAGGGAGAGGGAGGGAGAACACGTGTGAGAGAGAACCAGCTAGGTTTTCCATGATTACTAATTTAGCAGACTCTCTGTTATGTTTTATTGATAGTTCTAAACATAAATTTGCCGTTGGTATACTTTGCTGCTGATGCCTAAAATAAGACATGTAAGAACACATAATCCTATGCCTACGGCTTTTCAGAATAATGTACAAAGGCTCTTTGTGGCAACCCAAGCAAGAGATATTTAAATGGAGAGGAGCGGGGGTTTAGGCATTTTTTCAAATTTGGGCAGAAAGAGAAGTCGCTTGCCACTCACGGGTGTATCTCTCGAAATCCCAGCGTTCATGCAGTTTTAAACACAACATTTCTTCGGGTTTATTCTTGAATTAGGAATCGTGATCTTGCCCACATTTTATTATTTGCAATCGGAGAATCATGTGCGTGTGAGGCCCCAAGTTCACAGGAGAAAAATAATACATATTGCAACATTTAAGAGGCTGGTTATTTATGACGGCAGCCTGGTGAGGGTACTGGCATAGTATGTGTCGCGAGATGCCTTTACATGCTCAGAGAAACACAAAACTTTACGCACAGAGCCGGTAAAAAGCAATCCCTTTAAAGGATCTGCTGTCAGTGCCCCCCCCCCCTTCTTCTTTCTTTTTAAATCATGAGGGGCCAAGGGATAATCAAATCTATATATTTTATCTTCCAAATACTAATGGGCTTGAACACGGAGTGGAAGACGGGACAGCTGATTAACAAGGAAGGTCACGATGTCATCAGAGGCACGATTTATAAAGAAATAATCTCAAGAAAATATGTTATCCGTGAGGAACGCCGCTGTGAGCGATCTGATAGCATCTGTAACGAGAGATGCCGACAGCACAGTACCATCTTCCTCCCGGTGGATACCCTGTGTTTTCGCAAATGACACGTTCACGCGCGAACCCGTGGGTTTTTTGCAGCTCGCCGGCCCCTGCGGACCCGGGCGGCGGGGAAGACCTCGGTCTGAGGTCCATCAAGGCAAAGGGCAGACGGTCTGCTCTCCTGGCCCAGTTCTGCAGGCAGCAAGACAGGGCAGGAGTGGAGAGATCCAAAGCCATCTCTTAGTATTATTTTAAAGGAGACAAAGTAGCTAATAGTGTGCTCTAGGCAAACACACTCTCAGAGACAGATCAGCTTAACTCCCTGGTATCCTGGAGCACAAAGCATTTTAATAAAAAAAAGATTTTGGCTGCAGCGTGGGTCTGAGTCACCAGCCTCTTTCAGAGATATTTGTCCTCAAAGAGAGGCAGCCTGTGGCGTGTCTGAGGTTCAGCTGAGCTCCAGGGCCTCTCCTCCAAGCTTCCTCCCTGCCCCCCCCCACCCCAAAACTCTCCCTCAGGCCCTAGGAGGCCAACTGGAGAGCGAAAAAGGCTGTTCCCCTCACAGCCACGACTTGCCTTCCCCAGGCAGGCAGGTGAGCCCTGGAGCTCCCCCGACACACCTCTGGCCCAGGTTCCAGCCGCAGCCTGGTCCAGCCTCTACCTCCCCACCCCTCCCCACCCCCTGCCACATGTGGGGAGCAGGCTCCTGTTTCCAGCACCAGGTTTTTCTGCACTGGGAGCTCTGGGTTCTTGTCAGCACCTTTTCTCAGGAGCTTCTTTAAGCTGCTTGCAGGCTGAGAGGGAGGGCTGGAGTTCCAAGGGCCCTAGATGCTTTGCCTCTCTCATTGCAATCAGTATTTCCTGTGCTCCCGCAGCTCGCAAGGTATAGGTCGGACAGCAGTGAGATCAGACCGTGGGGTCCAAAGGGAGAAGACAAAAGAGAGTCTGCACATAGGCTCATTGGTTCCTTCACTTGTTTTGAAAGCGTCTCTATGTGTCACACCGTTTCCTACATGATGGGGTGACATGACAGTGAATGAACGTGATTCCTAGTTTCCTGGGAGGCACCTAATGCCATAGGAACATAATAAATGTAAAGAACAGGAGCTAGGAGATAAAGAGGGGCTCTGGGTTTGGTGATTGTCGTTGTCGTTTTTAGATAGACCCTTCTCGTGATGCATATCAACCCGGGGCTATTCGCAAGGAAATCTGGATAAGTCACAGGAGTGTGGAGGAGGGTTCCTCTGAGATAGTTCAAGAAAAAAAGGTAGAAAATGATATACTTAAGAGTAAATCCTTTGGGGGGAAGGGGAGCGCCTGGCTGGCTCCATTGGAAGAGCATGTAACTCCTGACGTCCCGGGCCTGAGTTCAAGCCCCACGTTGGGTGTAGAGATGACTTAAAAAATAAATAAAAATGGGGTGCCTGGGTGTCTCAGTGGGTTAAGCCTCTGCCTTCAGCTCAGGTCATGATCTCAGGGTCCTGGGATTGAGCCCCACATTGGGTTCTCTGCTCAGCGGGGAGCCTGCTTCCTCCTCTCTCTCTGTCTGCCTGCTTGTGATCTCTATCTGTCAAATAAATAAATAAAATCTTAACAAATAAATAAATAAGAATAAATAAACTTAAAAAGAAAAAAAAAGGATAAGTCCTTTTAACCCAAGGACCCTTTGTTTGCTGAACACTGTGGTGATTTGAAAGTTTGGGGCTAACTAGTTAAGCCCACCTGTCAGGGAGGTAAGAGGGTTGGAGGGGAGGAAGGAAGACAGAACAAGAAGATAGGTTGGGGTCTGGTCACTTCTGAGATCCGTGAACACATCATGTGAGTTCATAATTTTAACCATTACTAACTTTTTTGCTGATCCTTGCAAGCACATTGGAAGCAGTTCCAGGACGAGAGTGTGGTAGCTAGTAAGGCACATTTAAGGAGGTGCTCACTCTCGGGGTCCAGCAAGTTCAGTCAGCACCTGCTGGTGGGTTCCCCTTAAATTCTGCACACCCCAAGGGTTCTAATTTCATTGGCCAAGGCATTGAGATAGTTTAAATCTCCCCAAATTATAATGTGAAAGCGCCGAATCCTAGCCACTAGACCACCAGGGAGCCCCAAATTATAATGTGAAGCCAGTTTTGAGAACCACTGATGTTAGGAGTTAGTTGGACAGTTAGGGATTCGAGGCCAGGGTCCCTAGCAAGAACATATGGAGTCAGGACAGCTAAGATCAAACAGCACTGACACCCCGTTCTGCCACTTAGACAGGACCGCAATGACATTCTGCTTTGCAGGCTTTGCAAAACTGACTTCTGCAAAACATCCTAAAATAAGGCAGTTAACCACAAAGCATTTGTCACCATCACGGGCAAGGGGCCATTAAGACATAAGCCCCCAATGTCAGCAAAAACAAAGACCATCAGCACGTGGACATGAACCTCATAAGTAGACAGATACATGACCAAAGCTGTGAAGGGCACGACTCAGCACACCCTGATTGCTTATAACAGTTCTGCCAAAGAGCTCATAAAAACCCCCGAACTTCAAAACTCCACAGTCAAACGCTCTCGGGCCCCCCTCCCCCTCTGGGAACTTTGTACTTTTGCTCAATAAAATTTGCTTTGCTGCCCACCACACCACTATTTATCTGGTCTACCTCTTTGTTCTTCAAGCGGCATGACCAAGAACCATGGGCACTAAGGGGACACGAATCCTGTTAAGAGCTGTTCTCCCCAAGCAGGGCACCATGAATAGCACCGTTAGTGATCAAACATTAACACTTAAAGCAATGATAGATGATCAGATTCTTTGTATGCACTTGGCTCTGTCCTGGGCAGTTTTGCCAGTTTCCGATTTCCCTTTTCTGCTGATGCAAGGCCGCTCCTGATCAGCACTGCCCTTGGGAGGACTTGCAGACCCTAGCTCACCTAACTGTGGGGACAACTCTGAAAAGCAGATATTACCATCTTCATTTTATGAAGAGGAAACTAAGGCCCAGGGAGGTTAAGCCCCTTGTCCAAGATGCACGCAGAAAGGAAACAGGGTGTAGTATTCCGCTGGGAGCTAGTCTTTTTTCAAAGCGTGTGACCTACACCGACCCTCTCCTAGGCATGTAATCTGTAATCAATGACAAACATGGCTCTGTATCTGTGATCTGGGAGCAGTTTTACTTACAAAAGTCCCTCGTCCTTAACCTAGGAGAAAATCAAACCACTGCTTGGCTTTTTACCTCTAGTCATCAGAATTGGCCGGTGTCCGGTTCTATAGGCCAAGTCTGATTAAAGTTGGATTTCCGGGATGCTTCTGGCTCTGCGAAGGGTCCCATGATGCCCTGCCCAGGCCTCCAGCTGATGGCAAGTAAGGCAAGAGGGATGCTAGGTTTGGGTTAATTCTCCACACCTCAAAGCACTCAGCCAATGGCAGCTGCCATGCAGAAACACGTAAGGAACTGCTTACATGAGTCCTTGGGATGACAGGCCCCTTTGACTAACGGTCACCGGACAAGCTGGGGAGATGCCTTGAGAGAATAGTGTTTGGTTTCCTGAAAGGCACAGAGGATGACGACACCGGAACAAGGGCAACTCCAGTAAGGGCGTCTTTCAAAGTCAACACCACCCTCACAGGGAATGCAATGTCCCAAGACCTCTGTACACTTGAGTTGAAAATGGGATGAACTAATGTTGGAATCATCATGGTTTGCATTGTCCATGACGCCACAAGCAGCCATGGAAATATCCATTCCTTCTGTCCCTGTGGACAGCATCACTCTTGTGCTCAAGATCTTTATTGCCTCCCCCCCCCACACACACACACACTGTCTACAAAGCCAAGTACAAGTTCAGGTTCTTCACTAACTGGCTACATGAACTTGGGCAAGACCTCAACTTTCCATAACCACCATTTCATTGTTGATAATACGGGGTTAATAAGAATATCGAGTATTGTGGTAGATGGGTTACAATGTGATTTTGTAGCAGCTTCCTCTCACAGGAGGAACCTAATCTGGGCCGGTCAAATAAAATAATGACTGTGTACCAGCTCTAAACCTAAGACTCAGAAGATTTGCATTTTCCTGCTGCTACCTCAGCATCCTGCCACTTGTATGTGACCAAGCCCAAAATAGCCTGCTGAAGGGATAGAAAAGTGTGCAATGGAACCTGTCCAGCTGAGGCTTTCTTAGACCAGATCTGCGAACCTCTCAAGACTCATGGTAAATAATAAATGATTGTTATTTTAAGCTACCAAGTTTTGGAATAGTTTGTTACACAGTGGTAACTAACTGATACACTATGTCATCGAGTTTTTATGGTCATTAAGTGAGAGAATATATCCAAAGTGTTTAGAACAGAGTAAGTGCTCAATAGATACAAATTAGTACTAGTGATCGGACTAGCCCTAGTGGCACCAGCTGAAGAAAATACTCTAAACTCTCACAATGTTCAGCATACCCTGTTTATCTTATAGTATGCCATACCTGGATTTGAGCCACACGGAGATATTCTCCATATAGACTTTGCACATCTCACATCCTAAATATGATTATTTCCACTTACCTAGAATGTTCTTTACTGCGTTTACACCCCCCCCCCCGAATCATCTAACCTTGGATCCCTAGCTGAAATGCTACAGGTTCCAAAAAACAAATTGCTGGAGGTGGGGGGGATTGGGGTAAGAGGGTGACGGGCATTAAAGAGGACACCGATGTGATGAGCACTGGGAGTTCTGTACAACCAATGAATGACTGAGCTCTACCTCTGAAACTAATAATACACCATATGCTAATTAATTGAATTTAAATAAAATAAAATATATTTTTTTAAAATTGAAAATAAAAAAAAAACTTCCGTGTTTGAAACAAACAACAGTGATACCACACTGCATTCCTCTCATATGTCTAATCCTTAGCTCATCTGACTCTCAGGACAACCTGGTTTTATTATTCTCTGCTTCACAGCGGAGGTTAAATGGCTCGGCTGAAGACATTCAGTTAGCCAGAGGCAGAACCCAAACTCAAATGTGGATCACCTGCCTTTTAACACAAGGCTTTTACTGTTGGATACAAATTGTCCTAAGTGACATCATAGCCCTGAGCTTATAATTTCATGCGCCACAGAAATTCACTTCAATTCTGTAAATTGGAGTGTTTATATTTAAGATACGGAAAAGTACAAAAGAGCCACAATCGTGTGCACGTACAGGTGCACGCACACAACAGAGGGACATAAAAAAATCCAAGAACTTGTCTTTAATTCTTTCCTGCCATAATTCTCCATGTGGGCAAGTGGGCGTGTGCCATGGGCATTGCTGTAATGACATCAGAAGGTCACGATTTAGTGATAGATTTCCTCCATGCAAAATGAAGATCATATTTCTCACATAGCAATCTTGGCTGTGGAACAAAGGTGTCTTGGTAAATCCAATTTTCTGGCCAATAAAAAATGACTGCCTGGAATATTATACAGTCGTGAGGTGCAATGAATTACAAGTACTCCCAAGAACGTCAACAGGTCACGAAAACAGAATGCTTCATGAGAAAAGAAGGGGAAAAGGCCACACCCTCAGTACAGTCCGATTCACATAAATTAAACAAACATACCTAGAGCCCCATTACACCACTGACAGCCTCCAGGAGCTTATCAGGGTCAGGGGAGTGGAAATGGAAATCATCATAAAAGGAAGAAATAGAGGACGCCTGGGTGGCTCAGTTGGTTAAGCAGCTGCCTTCGGCTCAGGTCATGATCCCAGCATCCTGGGATCGAGTCCCACATCGGGCTCCTTGCTCGGCAGGGAGCCTGCTTCTCCCTCTGCCTCTATCTGCCTGTGCTCACTTGCTCTCTCTCTCTCTAACTAATAAATAAATAAAAAATTTAAAAAAAAAAAAAAGGAAGAAATAGGGGCTCAGTCTGTCGAGCATCGGACTGTGGGTTTCAGCTCAGGTCATGATCTCAGGGTCCTGGGATCGAGCCCCGAGATGGACTCCATGCTCAGCTGGGAGTCTGCCTCTCCCTCCCCCTCCTTTTGCCCCTCCCCCTGCATACATACTCTTTCTCTCTCTCTCTCAAATAAAAAATAAATAATTTTTAATAATTTTTTTAAAAAATTAATAAATTAATTTTTTTTAAGAATGGAAGAAATAAAGTTAGCAAGAAGGGGCTTCACTTGGGGCACTTGGGAGGTTGAGTCGGTTAAGCGTCTGCCTTCAGCTCTGGTCCTGATCTCAGGCTCCTGGGATCCAGCCCTGCATCAGGCTTCCTCCTCAGTGGGGGTACTGCTTCTCCTTCTCCTTCTGTGCTCTCACTCTCTCTGTCTCTCAAGTAAATAAATAAATAAAGAGAAGGGGCTTCAGTCAAACAGTGATGATAGTTGGCTAAGAATTGAAAAGGGTGAGTCGCCTAAATCCACGACAGAGGTCCAAAATTTATGACTTAAAAAATAAATTAATTAAATTAAAATTTCTGTATCAACTAAACGTGGATTTAAAATACACAAATACCTCAGCTGCCCTCACAAATATTTCCCCCAAACCTATTTTACTGGGGAAAGTTATTTTCTCTGCCTGCCATTCCATAAATACATACAAAACACGTTTTGTGGTCCAGCCATGGGGAGTATAGAATAATGTAGAATCTCAAGGAACTGCTAATATTTATTGAGCACCTATGAAATGATAAGCTCTGGGAAAGCTCTGTCACATATATGCTAATTAATTCTCATAACAGAGGAGCAGTTATTTTCTCCTTTTTAAAGATTTTTATTTATTTATTTGTCAGAGAGGCAGAGAGAGAGAGCGAGTGAGAGCGCACAAGCAGGCAAAGTGGCAGGCAGAGGCGGAGAGAGAAGCAGGCTTCTTGCGGAGCAAGGAGCCTGATGCGGGACTCCATCCCAGGACCCTGGGACCATGACCTGAGCCAAAGGCAGTGGCTGAGCCACCCAGGTGCCCAATTTTCTCCTTTTTAAAGATAAGGAAGCTAAGGCTCATAGGTCAAGAAGTTTACCCAAAGGCATGGCTTGAAAGTGACAGAGTTGGAAGCCAGACTCACCCCTTTGTCCACAAAGCCCAAGTTCTTTCCTCAGTATCATGCTCTGTACAAGCTGGTATTGGGGCAAAGTGCGGGAAGAGATATAAAATGTACATTCTTGTCTCGCAGTAGCTCAGTGTAATTATGATAAACACAGTATGGATGGCGAGCCTCTTGAGGGCACACACTGGGTCTCTGTCATCACTACAGTGGCAGCATTTAGCCTTAGCCTGACTTCACAGTCTCATCAGATGAGAAAAGTAACTAAAAGTACTAAGAATAGAAGTGTGCTTTGCTGCCTGAACTCTCTACTGACTAGCTTTCCAAAGAAGGCGCGTGTTATTGTATTCAACCTTGTATATCGAGACCAAGAAGTTTTACAGATGACCGTAGATGCTAGCACGTAATTGGGATCTCATAATACAATTAACCATGTGTTGGCACAGGTCACAGAAGGTTCTTACCCACTGCCCAGAGTCGGAGAGTATGTGGGTTCCTCTACTTAAATAGAAGGGTTTGAATCCAGTTACCACGGTCACCTCGCCAATCGCCATCATTATCCTGGGACATCACCATCATACCATGACATCCTCCTCCTCATCCAACATATTCTATATGCCAAAGCCTGAGCTAAGCATTTCTTGTGAGTCCTCTCGTGGAGCGAACTTCTAAGCTAATGCTAATACTCAGCCTATTTTACAGATGAACAAATTAAGACTCAGAGGATTTACTTGCCCAAGATTGCATAGATTGTGGCAATAGAACAGTGCGTTAGTTGGGCTAAGTTCGAATGTGCTTCCATGACAAACATCTCCCAAATCTCAATGGCTTAACTTTTGCAAAGTTTGCTACAGAGCTGAGAATCCCAAAGCCAACCATCTTCCGTGCAGTGACTCCAACATTCAGTGGCTTTACCATGTCAGCAAGATTTCTGTACATACGCAGAGGCAAGGGGAGAGAAAAAGGAACATCTCATACAGAGACCTCTCATCACCTCCACTCATGAATGAACTATCACTCATACTTCTACGGCCCGAACTAGTAATAGTAAAATGGTCTGATGGCCAGGAGGCTTGAAAGTATTCTCTTTAGGCAGCAGGCCAGGAAGGAAAGGAGAAGTGCATACAGGTGAGCACTAGAAGCATCTACCACAGATAGGGACTCTGAAGGCGTCTTAGTCCGTGGAGAGACCTGGATCAACCATGGATGTAATTTTGGCTTCTTGAACACTTCTGTGGGAGGGAGCGGCAATTATCATGTGCTGTGTCCTGACTCTGTGCCCAGATCCTTACATGAACACTCACAGGCACTGTCCTTTACCCCCACAACACCATGAGATCAGCACTATTGTCTCCATTGTATAGACGAGGAAACTAAGACTCAGAGGCTAGCTAGGTGACTTTCCCAAGCCAGAGCTGGACCCACAGCAAAGGTTTTCTACCTCCCAAACCAAACTCCATCCAGCAGCATCACCAAATCGTTGCATTCACTCGTCTGTTACTTTACAAAATACCTTCAAACGTGTTCTGGATTTTGCATTCGTGAGGATGCTGGAGCTCAGCAAGTTTAAGTACATCAGTCAAGAGGTCATGGAGCCAAGTCCATCTAGGGGCAAGAGAGGAAACGCCCTCCAGGCAAAGAGTTCCAAGCATAGGAGAGACGAAGGTAGTAGGCCCCCCAACCTCATCTTGGCAGCCCAATCCCTGGAGGGAGATGAGGCAGGAGGAATTCCAACCCCTGCAGAGTTCATGCTCTTAAGCACTTATAAAAGCTTTAAGATCCAGACAAAATCCAGACCTAAGTGCAAAGGTTACTGGAGTTGGGATTTTATTGCCAGATGTAAATCCATCTTCTCTAAGACCTGCTCTAGGTCCCCTGTGCCTCACTTGAAATATTTCATGTGCGCTGAATGGATTTGTTGGCTCCCTGTTGCCTTCGTAAATTATGAAGTCCACGTTTCTTAGGGCCTGGATCCAGCAGGGATGACTCCAACTGCGCCCCTCTAAACACCAAATGGAGGACAGCTTTGCTTCGTTTGTAGGGGTTGCTCTGATTTACTCTTTGGTCCACCATTTTGGATTGAAGGGGAGAAGGGGTACTGCTTGGCTCACAGTAGGTCCCCCCAACCCAGAGCTGATTGGTCCAGCTGCAAAAATATTGGACCAGAAATGGACTGGACCAATTAGACTCTTTCTCTCTCCTTTTCTCTCATATAAGAATATGATACTTATTAAAAGGGACCTGTTGGAGGCCAAGACTCCTTAATGGCAGCCCCCTGGAGAGAAATTCCTGCAAGTCCTCTTGCTCCTAATCTATAGATGTGGGTCCCCAAGTTTGTATGTCTGGCCACCCTTATATCCTACTGTCCTTTTACCTTTTTTGTCCCACCTAACTGAGCCAGGGTCCATATGTTGCAGCCGCCACAAGAATCTTGACAAATATGTGTTAACTCACCCAACCTCAAGACAGAGACCCGTCATCTTCAGCCTTCCCATCACCCATGACCTACTGTTCTGTACTTCTTCCCAAAACTCAGCAATTTCACCTGCTTTTTTTCGGCGCCCCCTTGGAATAGTACAGGTGGGTGGGTAAGGCAGAGGAGGAGCTGGGAGTATGCGCCTGGTCAACCATTAGAGTTCTAGGAGAATCGACATCTCCTCAGTCCTTATGCATGACACGGCTAGAACCCAGAGTCACCAATCACAGACTCAGTGGGACCCAACCTCCTTCCAGTCTGCCCCTGACCCCCATCTCTGGCCCCATCCCATTCATTCTTTCCCACCCATCCTACTATTCTGATCCCCAAATAGCTCCCTCCATGGCTCAGCATATGCATTTTCCTCTCTCACCTGGAACACCCCCTCCTTCTTTCATTAAAAATCCAGCTTGTCTGTCACAGCCAGATTATTTCTCGATCTTCTGCACACAGCTATAAGGCATGATTAGTTAAGATTAGTTCTCCCCATTGTCCATGATGCTTATTCTCCCTCATTGCACTATGTGTTGTATTACTATTATCTGATTTATTTCATGTCTGGGCCCCCGATGGATTAGTTGTTATTTAAATACCTCCTCTCACATAGGGCTAATGCTGCCAAATTACCTCTCAGGTGCCTCTGTACAAACCAGACTTTGGGGTTTCCTTTTTTTTTTAAGCCCTTCCTAAAGACATGCAGCCTCATGGGAGAAAAGTCTACGAAGATCTAGTTCTTAAATGTTGAAGTAGAATGTATCATAAATGCTGCCCCGTGAGCATGCTTGGGCCTGCACAGGACTAAAGGGGAAAGTGTGCAGTTGGGGGAAGGGGCAGGCGAGTGAGCAGGAGACCGCGAGCTGTGCAAAGGGAAAGCTAACAGAGAAGAAAAGAAGGCCAATCTCAGCAGAGTCTCCTTCTGCTGTTAGCCTGCTCTGTGGGTGCGCAGATCTTCTTAGAACACAGTCCTCCATCAAGAGTGTTCATCAAAATGTCCCACGGATACTCAGAGAGAAAAATACTGATCTTCTCCACACGGGGAAATCTTACCCAGGAGTCAAGAAAGGAGGAATATCTGTGTGCACGTTGGAAAGAAGTACGGTAGATCGTTGAGTGAACACAATGATGTTATTCATAGTCTACAATGTACTAACCCTTCTGGGTGGTTACAGTGTACCAGGGTTTTACATGGTAATTTCTTAAATCATCGGGAGAAGTCTATGTGGTGGGCTTCTGAGCCCCATTTTACTGATGCGGAAATTGAAACGCAGGGACTAAGACATTTGTTCAAGAGAGCTTGGCTGGTGACGGGTAGAGCCACTGGGCAGGAGGCCTATAGATCTATCATGCTAGCCTACCTAGGCTGCTAACATTCAGGTTCTCAACCACCATGCTATCCTGTCATTAATTATGCGTGTGTGTGTGTGTATGTGTAAAGGAGAGAGAGACTTTATATATAGCTTATGCTTATATGGCTTGTATTAACATAGAACATTTCTGGAAGGCGGCCAAGAAACCGTTAGGAGTCCACGCCTCTGGAGAGTGGGAATGAAATAATCAGATGACTTATGTGTCTCTTGCAACACACCCTCCCTCCCAAACACTGTTTTAAGAATTCATTCCACTGTAAGTAATAGAAAACTCAATTAACGGAGACCTAAACAAAACCAGTTTATTTGCCTGACATAAACTAGAAGTCCAGAGCCGGGGGTTTATGGGTTTCCTGATAGGAGGGCTACTCTTGCGTGACTACCATGGCTTTAGGCTCGTGGAAACAGCTCATCTTTGCTTTATTTATTTATTTGCTTACTTATATTGTCATCAAACATTTCCGTATTTTACCTACATCTCACATTCATTGTCTTTCTTCTGCTCTAGAATATCAGCTCTATGAGGATGGGGACTTTGTTTGCTTTACAGCTATATCCCAGCACTGTGGCATCCTACCTGATACAGAGTAAATGCTCAATAAACATGTGTTGAGCCAATGAGTGAATGGATATGGCTTCTTCAATCACCACGTCCATGTTCACAGACTCAACTAAGGTGGGGGGGGCGGGGCACCACTGCCTCCGACCTCCTTTATCATGAAAATAAAGGCTTTCCCAGAATCCTCTATGCAAATTTCCCGTGTCTTATTAGCCAGAATTGGCTTCCTTGGCGTGCTCCTCTCCCACAGCAAAAGATGCTAGAAAGCCAGAGGCGAGCGACCATGACTCCAGATAGCCATCCCAGAGCACATCAGGAAGTGCTTAGCCAGAAAGAAGCAGCGAGTGGCTGTGAGTTACACAATCAGTCATTTCACCCACAGGTAGTTTGGCTTTTTCACGGATGCATGTTCTACTCTTTTTTTTTTTTTTTCTTGACTACAAATATCCAGGCTCCACTGCAGGCTTGCTCAGAATCTCAGAGGGTGAGGCTGGACAGGTGCCAAAAGACTTTGATGCACCATCCGTAATTAAAAACAAAACAAAACTTTCCAGAGAGTCTTATAACATAGCTGGAGATTTTAAAGCCCTGGAAAAAGAATGTGACCTGATTCTCATAAAGGCGTAAGCCCAAGAAGCCTTTCTAGATCACTGAGCTCAAACTCTCCACTTTTCACTGGAGTAAACTGAGGGTCCCAGAGGCAGAGAGACTTGTCCAGAGTCTCCCAGACAGTCAGTGGCAGATCCAGACCAGGTTCCAGCATTGTCTCTCAAACAAGTATCTTGCTCTCTTCAGCTCCTGGCCGTCTTATTCTCCATCATCAGGCGTTTAAAGCCAGGGCCAGGACCCTCCCATCACTCACATTTAACTCTTACAGAGAAACAACCAAGTATCAGTTTTGCCTTCCTCCGTTAACTGCGTAATCTAGAGTAATAAATTAGTCCCGAGGCAAAAAGATGTCCTTAATCCCCGTGCTGCTTTTCCATATCCCTGTGGTGTTTATAATGTAAAAGGAGTTCTAGGGGCTAACGTCCCCTCTCAGCCTTCCTCTTTCTATATGTATAAATTTATATTTCATAATTATAGTTGCAGGTTTCCCCTTTGCTCTGCCCCTGCCCTCGAGCTGGAGAGTGGCACAGGAAATGGTTTACGTTCTCTGGTCTACCCTGACAGTCTAATCCTGCTCGTGTATTTCATGCTGTCTCCGTCGAGTCCATTTTCTCTCCACTACCAGACAGACACTGTGTCTAAGGCCCCCATCTCCACAGACTCAAAGCAGTGTGTGCCCGGACCAAACCATGGCATCCCTCTGAAAGGTCTCACAAGCCAGTCTGGGGACGGACAGTTTCCGAAATGCAGGCAAGGAGACCCACGCCAAGTTTCTGTTGATGGATTTATTATTGAATCCAATCACAGAACCAAAATGAAAGAGCAAGATGTGACCATCGCAGAGAATGGAAGACCTGCCAGGCTACACCTCCCAAGGCCTGTATGGAACTCCAAGGTCAGAGTCTGTGCTTTCCTGTAAGAGGTGCTGGAGCCTGTCAGTGGACCTCGCAGTGGTTCCTGGATTGCCTCAAATACTAATCAGTTATGTCACTGAGCCAGTGGCTTAATCCCTCTGAAACCCAGTTGCTCCTCTGTGGGAGGAGGGTAAGAAAATGTACCTATTCAATGCCCCAGTGTGGCTGGGAAAACAGAAGAGAAAAAGTTACGAATGTATACTACCTTAGCCAGTAATGTGGGTAGGATCAAAGCAACTGAGTCAACGGTGTCCTAAAGTTCCAGCCCAGCTGTGTGTCCATCCCAGATCCACCAACCAATATTTTTTTTCCCATCATCCAAACCTTATGTACGACCCTAGTGATCAGCCCAAGGCAAAGGTGAAAAACATCAGATGAGAATTCTAGGGATTCGAGTCCAAGAGATTGAAACATCTATGTGGGTGCCCTGTTTTTTCTGTGGTTTTGTAGATATCTAAGGGTAAGAGGAGCCAGCCACATGGGAGATAAGAGCCAAAGCAGCTCAGATCAACGACCTGGTAGGTGAGGTGGTTATTTCTCGAAACTGCTTCACGACAATTAAGCATCCACTCTGAGATGTGTTGCTCGCACACGACTTTGCAGCCGGCAGCCTGAGCCCAAACCCCAGATGTTTCAGTGCTAGCTCTCTGACACCAGACAAGGGAAGCTCTCTTAGGCTCTGACTTCTGTCAAATGAAACAAATAATATCTAATTTCAGGCAGACGTTATAGAGAAACGGTCAACCCCAAGGGGTCAGAGATTTTCGTTGCCTTGCTGACCATTCAACCCACATTCAAACCACATTTCTCTAGTGATAACGTGATTTGGGGATGTCTTGAACATCGCCTTAGAACAGCACCTGCATAACGGCAGGAAAATCTTTTGTTCGGTACCCAGCCCTCGTCTCCCAGAACGATGCCCAGCATTTAGTAGCCACTACAATATGTGTCTATTAAATAAAGGATATGTGCTGTTCTTCCCACATGGAACAGAGTAGCCCTACTTGAATAGAAGGACAATGCCCTTGGATTTTCTTCTGTCCTCACCAGGACCTCGTACTGTGCGTGCACAGAAGATAATCGACCCCTCATGGATGGTACATAAGGACCGTAGACAGTTGGTGAGTGTTGGGCGGAAGACGGCTTAGAACCACAGCAGTCTGTCAGTAACAGCACATGCGATTGGGGGAGGACGGGGTGGGGGGGGGGCAAATAGCTTTGACTCCAAAATAAGAGAATCATCTCGGTTGCCTGTGAAACTCTTCCCGAAGACGGAATTTCAACAGAACATTGCAATAACAAATATTCACTGCAAAATTCCACAACTTCTGTCACCATGAAAAATGTCACGGAAGGAGATTTTTCTCAGAAAACAGCAACATGCAAAAGTAATCAGGGCTGGAAGACTCAAAGATGGATGAAGAAAACAAGAGGAACAGATCCAATAGCTCTGGTTTTATGAATAGACTTCTACCCATACCCCCCCTCATTTGTAAGACCCTCGTGAGATCTTTTTTTTACAGCGGGTTATGAATCATCTTCATGATATCTTTAAATGGATGATCAATACTATATTTTCCCATAAAATGTTTGGTTTGAAATCCGATTTTAAGTGCATTAGAGTTTTTGTGCACCGAATCGGTGAATGCCATAATAAATTGTCATCAAATATGAAAGAAATATAGTGGAGATTAATTGCCATATTTATTTATGAGTCTATAAAATACCTTGTGAGAGTCCTGGCACATTTTTGGGATACCAATTTGAACCTTCAGGAAAGTTAAAAGCATTAAAAGAGACTGCAAGGAGATTTATGATCAGAATGTTTTTAATTGCAGACCCAAGCAGACAGGCAGGTATTAGAATGGCTGTGCCCTTAATGGGCATGTCTCGTGTGTTACTCTTTTTTTTTTTCTCCTTTAAAAATGATATATTTCCCATATTTTTATTGATTTGTGAAGATCTGCCGTAAATTACCGGGGCCTGCACGTGACATCACAAATGGTCCCAGCTTCCCTAAAGTAGTGGGCCCCAGGTGGCACAAAAAAAGAAGGCTCCTGGCCAGTTCTAATGCTTGGCTTGGAGAGCAGGAGAAACCACAGGGAAAGAGAAAGCGGGAATGTCACTCATAGCACAGACATGTAGATGGCTTGAAGCTGCACATATTTTCACTGAAGCCTGAATGTCGACAGCAATGCTATTCTTTAGGGGGAAGAATAACAAAACATTCTTACACCCTGCCCATTAAGAATGTTCCAGTGGAGATCTGTATGCAAGACTCCACAGTCCCTGGCTGTCCTCAGGGCCAGCATCCCGGTAGCTGCCCTTCCCATTTGTCCAGGCCATGCATCTGTCCTCTCACTGTCCACTAAAGACCACCCCAGGCCCTGTCCCAGAAGGGGACAGGACATGGCACTTTATTCCGGCAGATCTTTGCACACTATCCTTTTTTTTCTACGTGCGTTTGTTTCTCCCCCCCTAGACTTTGTCTTCAAAAGCTGTTCTCTGGTTTTCAAATCCATACATCTGTTGTTTACTTTCCATTTTAATTCTGTGAAAACACGAGATGCCTCAAGCTTATCATTAGAAAGATGTTACCCTCCACGGGATAAAAATAATCAAGACTTTCTATATACAAAACTGCTTTGCGAGCAAGAACGTAATGCACCCCCCCACCCCCCTCATCCCCCGTCTACCGAAGCAAAAACGAAGCTTAAAAAAAACAGATCTCGTCCTGACAATATTCACTAACTAAATTCCGTTCCTTGTTTTGTTTTTTTAACCAGTGATAGATAGATAGCCTTAAACTTGGCTGGACTTTTTAGGGTTGTTGTTTTTTTTTTTTTTTCCCTTGCTGTTGTTGCTACTTTTTGTTTTGTTTTGTTTTGTTTATTTACTTCTCAGTCACAGCTGGGTCTGCTTGCTGTTTTCCATTTTAATGTATGATCCACATCAAATGGCTAAAACCTCCAAATTAATAATTATGTAAGTGCTTTCATAGTGCAGGCTGATAGAAAATCATGCCGTAGAGATCCAGAATGGCGTGTTTCCGGTGGTACTTCTCTGGACATTTCCCTGCTGTATGACACTGTGTCATCGCAGGGCACTACATGTGATCGCTCTCCAAGCACGCTAGGAGTGCAAAGGAATTTTTATTATCGACAAGATATGATCTTTAATTCTAAGGTCAGGTTTGTACCTGCTTGACCCACACACCAGGACCTCTGCATCAGATCTCGTTGTGTTACTTTGTTCAGAAATTCGTTCTTTCTCTTTGCCACCTTCCTGACAAATGACATCGACACCCTGATCTGGGAATGACGGTCTTTTTATTTTTTTCGCTCCTGATGCCAAGGTTGCTGTTGACAGTATGCACTCAGGCAAAGCAGGGGCTCCCTGCCTTTCACAATCTGATGCCACGCATACTACTCAGAACAATTAGAGTTCATCTCAGCTTTACTTGGGGAGACCTGCAGCGACTGATCAGTATCAATTATAGATGCATCTGTCCAGATGCACTTGTCCATTCATGCATAGATTTGAGGAAATCTCGTTCTTCTTCAGTTCAAAAACAGCCACTGAAAAAATCCGTTACTTAAAAAAAAACAATTTGGCACATTTTCATCAATGTTACTATGCCCATAGACCCACACATGGCACCTGTGATTTAAGGCATTGGAACTTGATGTGGAGTATTTCTGGCTTGTTATTCATCCCCACCCCCTGTAAAAACTGCTGTCTTGGGACACCTGGGTGGCTCAGTTGGTTAAGCAGCTGCCTTCGGCTCAGGTCATGATCCCAGCGTCCTGGGATCGAGTCCCACATCGGGCTCCTTACTCGGCAGGGAGCCTGCTTCTCCCTCTGCCTCTGCCTGCCTCTCTGTCTGCCTGTGCTCTCTCTCGCTCTCTCTCTCCCTAACAAATAAATAAATAAAATCTTTAAAAAAAAAAACTGCTGTCTTTATAAAACATTAGGAAATGAGGGATATTTAACCCGAAATAGTACAATAGGATTCCTCTGTGTGTGTGTGTGTGTGTGTGTGTGCACACATGCGCGTGCTGGATTCAAGTTTATTGTAAAAGACATATCTTTTTTTTTTGAAGTTTTTATTTTACTTCCAATTAGCTCACATACAGTGTGGTATTAGTTTCAGGCATACAATATAGAAATTCAACAGTTTCGTACATCACCCAGTGCCCATCATAGCAAGTGCCCAACTTCATCCCCATCACCTATTTCCCCCATCCCCCACTCACCCCCACTCACCCTCCCTCCCCCGCAACCACCAGTTTGTTCTCTGTAATTAAGAGTCTGTTTCTGGCTCAAAGATACATCCTTTACTCTGCCTGCTCAAGACTTTGGTGAATTTAAAGCAGAGGAACATGAACTTCAAATAAGCAACGAGAGCAAATTCTCTCCGTGGTCTCCTTTGACCGTTTGCTTTATTCATATTTGTTTTAATGAGCAGCTAGAGGAAATATCAGAGCACGCGCAGAATACAACAAAAGGATCTGCACCATTTGTACAAAATACTTTGCGTGGAAGGACTCCCTCAAATGTAACAGGGAGGGTCTGCCTCTCATAAGTCTGTCTCTTCCCTCCAAGTACAAGTCTAGGCGGACACACACACAACTGGGCATTTTTCCCAAACTAAATTAATCAGCGCTAAACAAAGCAATGAGAAGCCAGAGCCCTCAGCTGCTGACCTGAGTGCCTGTCCACAGCCGGGAGGATGAGAACAGATTCCGAGACCCCTTCCTTGAACCAGACTTTCCAAGAAAGACTTGTTTCGACCCAAGGTCATGGCCAGACAGAGGTTTGTATTGGTCTAACCTACTGGCTCTGTTTTGTGATGAGGCTCTGAAAATAATGGGAAGGGGACACACTTGATACGAACTGTTTATAGGGAACCCCACCTCATGCTGGGGGGGGGGGTCACAATGAAACACCAAGGGCACCAGGTAGGTTTGCTGTGGGTCTAGCTTCTCCCTGAGAAAGAAATAAGAAATCCAGGTCTTTCAGGCTTGGAAGTGGCGGCCTTCCTCCCCAAGACATTTTGAAGACAATAGAAAGCTTCCTTCACAGAAAACCTGCTCTTTGGCTTGTTTTCCTTTTCTACCTAAGAAGAAAAACACCCAGGAACCATCAGAGCCCTACCTTCCCAATTTACTTCTCCACTACTTTTCCTCTTTCAATCTTTTTTTTTTTTCTCCTGAAAAATCGTGTTGCTTTTTCTCTAATCCTAGAGAGCAAAGACAAGAGCTAGGCCCGGAGGCCCTGCGCACAGCATTGATACCGCAGAGGTCTTATAAATCAGGGAAAAATCAATACATTCTATATGGTAGCTTCTCCTTTGCAACCAGATCGCCAGGGGACATAACTAATGCTTTTTCTCCACCACCAACCCATTTTTCTGTCATAAAAAAAAAAGAAAGAAAAGAAAAAAAAAATCTGCTTGGGAACGAATGGGCTATCAAAGTTGCTGAGTAAGTATTTCAACTATCTAATTTTATTACTTTACAATTGACATACCTTCCCTCTGGAAATGTTTGCAATTAATTAATTAGCAGTAATCTTCCCCAAGGGACTAATTTAATGAATTCTCTCCAATTCTTACTTTAAAAAAAAAGATGTATCTAAGCTGCAAATGTGTGGATGGTTGCAAAGTGCATCTTGAAAAAAAATCAAGGGATCTATCTATTACGGGGCCTTTTTATCACTAAATCAATCCGGCGGTAACCATAATTCTTTTTCTAACCGGGAATTTCCCCGGGTTGAACGCAAGGTTTTTCCAAGGTAACGACGCTCAGCAGCAGCAGCAGGGAAACCTCCCTGGGTTCCCTAGTATTTAGAATGAAGCTTGTCCTCCTAGCAGTAATCTCCCGAGGAGGAGTGTTGGGTTTGCAAGATCTGTAGAGCCTGGCCCCTTCTGCCCCTTCCGCCCTGGGGTGGGGGAGGGGGAGCCAATGTGGTTCCAAAGAGGTGTCTGGCTTCAGGGGCTTACCGGTTCCCTCTGCAAGGTTCCAGCGGAAAACTCTGCAGCCAGGGATCCTGGGCCAGGCCCTAGACTTTGCCTGGTCACTGGGCTTCCTCCTCGCCTCGCAAAAATGCAGGGCAGAGACCCGGGGTTGTTCCTGACCTCTGGGCTACACGTTCTTGCCTTTCAGCTAGAAAATACAACTGGGCCCTTGAACCAATCCCCCAGATTCCTGCCGGAAGGGTGCAGCAGGACCTGGGAGCGCGTTTTTTACATTGTAAAGTGCCCTGACCCTGTGAGTGGAAGGCGAGACTTTCTGAGGGTTCTGGCCTGCCAGCCCCAAAGCCTGAGTTCCACTTGGATATTGGCGGCATCTCCCGAAGACCCGCCCCCACTGGACTGGACGCCCCTTTTCTTCCCCCCACCCCAACCTGCACCCGGACTCCAACGTCAGGACTGGGGATTAAGCCTCCGGGCGCTCATAATTTACAGTGTTCACAAACTAGAGGCCGCGGGTCCGGGGCCAGGCCTAGAGGACGCATACCCCTCCTGGCACAGACGAGCTCCTCCGCCCCTCAGCGCCACTTTGAGGACTCCTGGGGTGGAGGGGGGGTGTTCCGATCGCCGGGCCCAACCCGGCGGCGTCGCGGCGGAGCGCGGGGCACCGGCAGCGGTCCCCGCGCGCTTGAACCGCGGCTCGCCAGCGCCACCCCCAGCGGAGCGCAGCGGCTGCAGCTCGGCCCCGGCGCCTTCCTGTGGCTCCCCGGCTCCCGGGTGCACACGGCGGTCGGTGCGCAGGAAGCAGCCCAGCCTCGCCTTCCGAGGAGATGCGTGGGGCGTACCCCCGCCGCCTGCAGATGCCAAGGGTCAGACCGAGCGCATTTCCAGGCGGAGTGCGAGGGGAACTGAACCTTGGCCTCGAGGGGGCGCTATTCGGCCGTTTCGAGGGCCAGAAGGCTGCAGAGAAGCCCCAGGGTCGAGACCCTAGCAAAGACCAGGGCTCGGAGAGCCTGGATCTAGCTAGAGTCCTGGGGAGGCTGGGGTAGAGAACCAGATTCCGGAAGACAAAGACGGCCAGGACAGTGGGACGCATCGACGCTGCCCAGG
>RCUC01166235.1:0-52421 GCA_003697995.1 Taxidea taxus jeffersonii
GCTCCTTACTACGGCTTGTTTTCTCCTGCAGGGAAGCTCAGCCTTTTCTCTCATCATTTCAGGCGGCGCCTCCAGCCCTGACCACTCGGCGTGTTCGGTGGTGACTCGAGTCTCCGAGGAGCCTCGTTCATTTTGTATTTTCTCAGAAAAGATGAAAATCGTTCCTTTTGGTCCTTTATAAAATCCTCCCATCCCCTAGGACCTCTTTTTACGCAGTTTGGTTCCCAAACTGAGAAAAGGATCGGGTTCTGACTAATTTGCCCAAAAGAAATTACAGAAGCCTTTTTTTCTTTGACCTACCAAGCAAGCAGTTGCGTTTTATATCAGCTTACCTTTTCCACCCACTTTGAAGGATGCTTTTTTTTTTTAAGAATTGAGATATAATTTGCATAAGTTAAGTGCACCAAACCCAAGGATGTGGTTGGATCAGTTATTACATCTGTATGCATCTGTGTAGCCATGACTCAGATCAGGGTCTGGAACATTCCATCACCTCCGAAAACTCCTTTGTGCTCCTTTCCAGGCAGTCACTCCCCGCCCCCCCCGCCCCGACGTAATCGTTGTTCTGTCTTCATCACCCAGGATTAATTTTGTCTGTTCTCGGGACGTCGCAGAGCCCGAACCCTACGACAGGTCCTGTAGCGTTTGCTCGTTTGTGTCCGGCTTCCGTCTGTCCGTGTGTTCGAAGGACTCAGTAGCTTCCTCCACAGGGGAGAGAAACGATCCGGTAAAAACTTCTGCCGCTGCTATTTCAGGAGGCCGTGAATGGCAGAAAGAGAGAATTCAGGGCCTGCGGAGAAGACAGGCACCAACGCCCTCCCTGTCCCCCTCCGTCCCTGTCCTCCCATGAGAACAGTCAACCCAACAGGAGGAGGTCGTGCCCCGGTTTGGGACACTTTTCTGGGAGTAGCGTTACCTGTTCGGTAGAAACTTGGAGGCATTTCCGCTTCGCGGCTAGCAGTGAGGTTGGTCTGAGGGTGCCAGGGAGGGCAGCCTCGCGTTCCCCATCCCGGGGCTGGGGCGGAGGGAGGGCACCGGCAGGCGGAGGTCCCTAAGGCGGTCCCTAAGGCTGGGCCGCCTCGCAGGCTGGAGGCTGCCACGCGCAGAGCAGCTCCGGGGACGGCGTCCCGCAGCGCCGGCAGCCGCGGCAGCTGCGACCCCGCGGAGACCGGGCGTCCCCGGAGGCTGGCTGGCTGCTGGAGCAAGACGTCCGGCGGGCTCACTGGTCTAGGCAGGCTGCCTCCTCGTGAGTCGGTGTGGGTGATGTATCCTTGCCTAGAAGAGCATCCGTTTCGTCCAACTTCCCGTTTGTGCGCCCAGACACACGTGCTCTCCGCATCGCGTTTTGGACCCGCGGATGGCTGGCGGGAGTCTGAGTTCGGGAGTGTGGGATGGGAGCAGCGAACATTCTGGGCCTCCCGTAACAGAGAGACGGTCCTGTCGCTGCGCACGGGGACAGCAGCCTGGCTGGTGTGTCGAGCCCTGGGGTCGCAGGCTTCCAGAACCCTCAAAACTGGACGTTGCCTTCTGCCTGATGCCGCAGAGGTGAAGTCCGAGGCCAGGCCGACTCTTTCCCTTTGTCGGGGAGCTCTCCCCGGAGTATCTGTCCAGTTCTTTTCCTCGAAGTTAAAACTGCACCAGGATGCGCATCTAGGCTTTGGTATCTGTGGATTTTCTTTTTTCCCCCCAATACGAGTTGCACTCTTCTGAAGCAAGCTTTGTTTTTTTTCTGCAATTCAGGAAACTTTGTTTCTTGTATCGAATACTGCCCCTGCTACATTTAAGTATATAGAGACACGTTTCCTGCGTGGGATGTCACACTGCCTGTCTGTGAGCTTCTCCCCTCCCACACCGTGGTCGCCTCTGAATCCTGCTGAACTTTCTCAAGCTTGGCTTTTTCGCCAAGGAATTGCTCTTCTGCATTGCTAATTCAGCTGTTACTGGACCAAATGCATTGTTTAAAAAGTTTAATTCCTTTCTGCCTCAAAACCATAATCATTTTCATTCCTTTTTTTAAAAATCTCATCTGTGTTTTTGATTCATAATGTCTGCATTTTCTTTGATTTTATTGAAAGTATGAAATAAATGCTGTTGGAATTCATTTCTATTTCCTGCAGAAAATCATTTTTAAAAGCATTTTTTTTCCTGCCCATTTTGTGACACAAACAGTTCTCATAGGCTTCAAGGGTTTTTTTCCTTTTAAATTTTTTTAAATTTTTAAATTCTTTTAGCAAGTTCTGTGCCCACTGTGGGGCTCGAACTCACCTCACCAAGGTCAGGAGTCCCACGCTCCACTGACTGAGCCAGCCAAGCACCCTTTTGTCATTATTTTTAGTTGATGAGAGCTCCGTTCAGGTCTTTCACTTCCTCCCACAAAGGGGCGAGTGGGTTCTTCTAGGAATCCCCTAGAAGTTTGTGCACATTCAGGGATTAAACATCCTGGGGGAAGGAGAAGGAAGATAAGGCCACACACCATCCCAGCATGGGACTGTGACTCCGCATCTGATGAGGGTACCGTGGCACGTTTCAAATGCCCCAGGTGTCCAGAGTCCTCTCAGTGAGGGTTTTTGTGACATTCAGGACTCTGTGCGTGAATGACATAAAAACAAACCCAAGACTGGCTTAAGCAAAAGAGAATTTATTGTTTCGTATAACTGAAACGTTCAGGAGTCAGGTATGGCTGGGTTCAGGGGTACCCGAAACAATGCACCAGGTGTCTGTCTGTCTGCCCTTCATTCTCAGGTTCCTTGTGGTGGCATGTTGCTCACTGTAGCTTCAGCCCTTATATCCTCACAATTCCAAATACAGGAGGAATATTTTCTGCTCTCCCAGCATTTTCAGGAAAAGTTCACTTGTTGACTCACTGGCTCTGATTGGGTCACATGCTCGTCTTTGAACTACTTGTCACATCTAGGGGATGGGATATGCTGCCTGGTTTAGGCACGGATTATGTGTTCACTTCTCAAGCAGGGATTGGAATCTGCCACATCCAAATCCTAAAAAGAAATGTTGGGGTACCGTTACTATAAGAAGGATGAATGGATGGTAGTGCCACAAATAATAGATGTCCATTATAGAAGACTTGTCCGCTTAATTCTGTAAAACTGCTCTGTATCTACAGAGTAGCAAGTGGTGAACAGACCCAGCAGGGTTGCTCTGTACAGTTGGGCAGGTTGTGCACTATACAACCATGCCACATCTCAGGGAGCCCAAGTTACATCATAGACATTCTAGATTTGTATCACTTTTAGTTTTCTGACAGATGGAAGTATCAGATGGTGCGTCTTTTGCTAACTGCATAAAGGTGCCTTAGAGGCTGGTATCAAAGAGCAGGCCTCTTAAGGTGCTGTTACTCTTTTTGTAAGCTGCACTTCCTTTTCCTGAGTCGCCAGCCTTGATACAGTTTCTTTAGCTTGCTTTTGCATGTTTAAGTATGTAAGTCCTCACTCTTTTGTCATCTCCCAGAAATAGAAATCTTATTGCTAATATAGGATGATTCTTCTCCTGTGCTCCACTGCTTAGCCCCAAAGCAAATATTCTCACTAAGAAACCATGCTTCCGCCACCCCTTACCTCTTAGCATTCCTGGTGGCAGAGAGTGGTAGGAGATCCCTTCTGGGGCTGGTAGAGCAGGCTCCGGAAGGGCAAGAGAGGCCCTTGTCTGCTTCCACATGGCAGCCGATACCTCACCAAGCTGAGCTACTTCAGGGCACCCCGGAAGCGGCAAGCTTGAATTTTCTCTGCCTTGGGCATGTCCTGTCTCTTTCACTGGGCCTTTCTAGGAGGGAGCCGGGCTGAGTAATTTCTGAAGGCTTTCCCACCTGTCAGATCTGATGCCTGGGAGGATCATTCAGTTGTAAGCATTGCAACAGTTCAGCAAATGCTACATAATGTCAGTAACGCTTTCTTCAGTGCTCATACATAACATCATATATGAGGCCCATCCTGCCTCTTTTAGATACACTCTGTCATTTAAGCCTTACAGTAAACCCCAGATATCCATGACTGACACCCCCATCTTATCAGTAAGGAAGAGAGGTTCAGAGAAGCTAAATAACACCTGCATGTTTATCATTTTTTAAAGATTTTATTTATTTGAGAGAGAGCAAGCGAGCAGAAGCAGAGTGGGGGACAGGCTGAGGGAGAAGCAGACTCCCCACTGAGCAGGGAGCCCGGGACCCCAAGATCGTGACCTGAGCAGAAGGCAGACACTTAACCCACTGAGCCACCCAGGCGCCCCTCACACCTGCATGTTTAAAAGTAAGATTGTGTGGGCTCACACCCATGACTTTATGTGATATTTCCTAATGCTAAGCCTAGGGACAAAACAGTATTAATTGTACCGACTCCCAGATGTACAACGAGTGTGGATGACGGTGTGATGTGGTTCAGACAGGGCTGGGTTCAGACTTCACCTTTGTCTCTTGACCTCGAACCTTTATTTTCTCTTCTATAAAGTGGACACGATAATACTTGCTTCCTCAGATGGTGTAAGTGCTCAGGGCGCCTGGGCGGCGCAGTCGAGTGTATGTCTGACTCTTGGTCTCAGCTCAGGTCTTGATCTCAGGGTCATGGGTTCAAGCCCTGCACTGGGCTCCACAGCCAAGGTGGTAGAAGCACTCGATCATAAATGGTTTTCCTTGATCATATGCATGTATTTACTTGTTAACCATGGTGTTTCACAGTCTTAATTTTTCCACGAGAAAACAGGAACTCTCATTGCTTCCCAAGACCCCTCATGTATCTTTCTGCACGTTTGTTATGCCGGATGATCTCCCTTTAAGAAAGCTCCCCCTTGTCATTCCACCAAAGCCTCTTGATGAGTATTCGAGATGAGTTTAAAGCATAAACAGTTGAAAACGCGTTAATATCATTCCCTTTCCAGGCCCATTTCAAAATGAAAGAGAAATGTGTTTGGGGAGAAATTCACTTACAGCTCTGGCCAAATGCCCATACTCTCCAAAGACCCTGACGAACAGAACAAAGTTTAACTCTCTCTAAATAAAATCCACACGTCTCTGATTCTGTGCTGGGGAGGGCTCTTACAGTGACCCATTTGCTAATGATAGCCCGCCCGTCAATAATGGGATGTGAAAGACAATCTTCCAATCAATTTTTTTTTTCTGCTGGTTTAGATTAAAGCACAGAAAATGCCCAAATGCTCCATCTGCTTCCTCTAAGATTTCTGGTAGGCTGGAGCCCAATTATGGCTGCCTTATCCATTTTTAATAATCTACTTATGATCATGCAAACACGGGGTGTGATTATACCCACATCGGCTTCTGTTTCAGAATCTCCATTCCCATCCATAATTAATAAGCCACTGGGAGCATCGGAGGGAGCTGAAGGAGAGATGGAAGGGGCCATCAGGTAGGATGGCTTTTTCTGTTGCTGCTCCTTCATTCATTTTACAGACTTCCCTGACGTCTGCAACGTGCAGGGCGCGGTGCTAGACACGGAGGCAAAAGGATCACACACACCTTGGCCCTCTTGAGCAGCTCACGGACTGCGGAGGCAGATGCACAAACACACATCTGTGGTGTGGATGGCAGTGGCCTTTAAGGCAGAAGATTCAGCTGCTGAGACAACCGAGATGTTTTATATTCCCAAATCATGAAGTACGGGACAATTAGATGACTGTATTATTACGGATATAACTCGAGGAAGACCTATTTTGGATCCCGTTTTTTCTCTTGGAGGAGTGAGCTATTCTGGGGAGGCAGTCAGTTTAGCGAGGGGACCCAGTCAGCAGGAGAATGAAATGTGCAGTCAGCCCAGGTTCGAGTTCCTGCTTTGTACCGTGTGACCTTAGATAAGTCCCTTTATCTCTCTGAGTCTGTTTCTGTATTGAAAAAGGAGGGAAATGCCTCCCTCGTTGGCCTTCTCTGGGATAATGCTCACGTGTCTGTCGTGTGGATTGCAAAGCGCAGCACCAATATAATAAAACTCAAAGTCTTGCTAACCAAAGATACGATAAAACCACGCAGTTCTTGTTTTCTGGCCCTGTGTCCCCTCCCAAGTTTCCCAGGCGGTGTTAGCTGTGCCACTGCTCTGGAGAGAGCTGAGCCTTCACATTAGAGGCAGGTGTGAAGTACTTTGCAATTGTTCTTACTTGCAAACAATG
Organism: Taxidea taxus jeffersonii; assembly: GCA_003697995.1. Taxonomy (NCBI): domain Eukaryota; kingdom Metazoa; phylum Chordata; class Mammalia; order Carnivora; family Mustelidae; genus Taxidea; species Taxidea taxus. The sequence continues at coordinate 6,124 of RCUC01166235.1, forward strand.
CAAACTGCCTCAAATAATTTTGGAAGAGAGATTGGGGACTCACAGATTTGCAGAAGTCCGGAAAACTGCATTTACTACATGCTCTGTTGTTAACTGCTAAAAACGTAACTGAATTACAACTACTCATTCTCGCGTTCGGCGTAGCAGATGCCACCCTTGCCTCTCTCCCTTCCGGGCTTGGGTCAAGAGTCCTGTGCGCTCGCCTTCCTGTCTTGGCTGGGAGCCGGAGCGGGCCAGGGTGGTCTTCCTCTGCCAGAATCGAAATCCCCACTGCCCATCTCGATGGAAAATTCAAACCGTCTATAGCTGAAGCCAACCTCAGATCTTAATCTCCAGCAGTAGGCGGGACCTGACAGAAAGGTAGCTTTCGGGCCGGTGGTGAGTGGGACGAGGGGGCTGCGGGACCGGAGTTCCCGGGATGTGCACCCCCAGCTCCACCCACCCCTTCCACCCCGATGTCCAGCACATCGTCCTCCCCAGGCATGTCAGGCGCACGCGGCCGCAAAACCTCGGCCCTTGCATTTGGCTGGGCTCCTCTCCCCTGGGACAGCCACAGGTCCTGCTCCCCTGAGAGGCTCGAATCTCTGCTTTGGTGGGAGTGAGATTCTCCCTGACGGCTCTGTTGGAAATTGCAACCTCCCCCCCCATGCCGCTCCTGGGCTTTATTTTCCTTCCTAGCACCCATCCCTTTATGCTGTCTGATTTGCTCTAGGGAGGGACGTTCCCTCCCGCTCCTGGCAGGAATTGGCTTTCGTGATCAGGGCTATAATCCCGACCTCGTACAGCCATTTCTGGCTCATCGTAGGTTCCCGATATTTTGTGGAGGGAACGGGTGACACCGCCGGACTCGTCACAGGGTTTGGTCATGTCGGCTCGTTTGGCCTCCGCGGGCACCGGCCTCCGTGTCGCCGCCTCCGTGTCTCCGCCTGTGCCCTGTGGGGGCTGCCGGTGCGAACCGCGCAGACTCCGTGCCTGCTAGGCGGGTGGCTCTTGTTTCGGAGACACGGGAGGCTGGGCTCCACCCCGGCCGTCGGGGGACGGGGGGGCGGGCGGCAGGGTGACAGGGTGGCCCAGGACCTTAGTCGGCTCCCGTGGCGGGGCAGCTGCGCCATCATCTGACTGCTAATTGCGTTTTAGTCCAAAGCTGGGGGAGGGGGTGGGGAGCCTCCTTCCAGGAGTCAGTGGAACTTAAAGTAACGAAATACAAACCCCTTACCTTGGCCTCTCAGATCTTGACTCCCGCAGCCTCTCCCCCTGCGCCCCACTTGCCCCCTGCGCTCCAGCCTCCGGGCCCTCTCTGGTTCTTGAAGCCGCAGGTCCGCTCTCCTGCCCCCGGGCTTCACCCTTGTTTCCTCGCGTGCCCTGCACCCCCGGTCATCTTCAAAGCTGAGCCCGGCGCCTCCCGCCAGAGGGACCTTTCCTGTCCAGGGCGGCCTCCCCCATCCCACGGAATTTCTGGCTGACACATTTCTCCTACTTGTCTGGTTTTCACTTTTCTCCACCCCCCGTCCCCCGGCTACGGAGCCGGAGCTTGGCAGCCGCGGGGCGTCCTTTGCCACCGTGGCCTTCCCGCCGCCTCGCACAGCAGCCTGCGCTCCGTGGGGGCTCAGGGAGCATTTGTAGAGGGAAGGCACGAATGAACGGACCAACAGGCCAATTAGGCGTTCTTGTTTCGGGATCCGAAGGCGACTGGGGGTGTGTCTCGCTCATGCGGGGGGCTTCTCCTCCGTTCCTTTGAAGGGAATCAACAGCAGAGGTTGCAAGCTGGCAGATCGTGGAGCTGGCGGGAGCCCGTGGATTTGCTGAAGTGGTTTGATTGGCCTCCCACGGGGTTTTACAGGCGAACTAACCGGGCACCGGTGTTCGTGCAATCCCGGCGCTTGGCATCCATTGTCTTGAACGTGGCCTACCTCCCGCGCTCCCTGTGCGTGCCTGCTCGCGCAGCATTTGAACTCTCCGACCCCGGGCTGCTGGGTCGTTTAGACTTGGAACACTCGGACACCTTCTGGGGCCTCCACTGCTCTCCTCGGGGGTCAGATCGCTCTCAGGAGGCTGGCTGGGGAACCAGGCTCGGGGGTCGCGAGGCATGGCTGATGGCTCTCGTTTTTCCAGAGAAGTTGAGCCCGGTTGGCGGCCGGGCAGAAAGGAGGGTGGGCTGGAGACAAAGTCTTGCAGCGTCTCCCCTGGGAAGGCGGGAGGCAGCCCAGCAGAGCGGGAGCCGGGCCTGGTTTGTCCACAGCAGGCATCCTTAGCATGAGGCAGCTTGGAAACTACTAGATGCCAAGGAAAACTTGAGCGAAATGTTTAAAATGGCCACGGCTAAAGTACAGCGTTTGCTTCTGTACGCACTGACTAGTGTGCCTAATTAGTTAGGTTTGACGACTTTCCCCACCAACCCGGTAAGAGCGGGGAGCGCAGACCGTGGTGCCTTTAAGATGCCGCGGGACAGAGTGACGCGCGCGTGGCGGCCCCGTACGAAGTTCACACCCGCCGATGCCCGCGTATCCCAGTTCCCCGGCACAGGCTTCCTGCTCCCATGAACTTGAACTTAACAGGAAACAGGTCCATGTGGGGTAAACACACACATGTAAACACACACACGCAACTTTCTGAGCCTTGGGTAATGCACCACCCGCCCATCCCTCCCACTGCAGTCCCAAGACCTCTGCACCAGCGTCCTGCTGTCAGGCCCGGGCGTGCTGTCCGCACCGCTGCCATCCTGTCCGCCTCCAGATCTCACACATCCCAGAGCATCTGTCCCCTGGGCTGCGGCAGTCGGTTTGCGGTCCGCGCTGAGCCACAGCGCCTGCCGCAGGACGCTTCCTGCCGGAGTCGCGAGGGTCACTGCGTTCTTCCAGCGCGCCTGTGGGGCCCATAGGAGGCCTCGTCCTGCCGCGTGGACTAAACACTGAGCGAGTCAGAGCTGAGAGGAGCAGCGAGAGCCCGAGCTCTGAGGACGTCAGTCGAGCCGCCGGGGCCCAGCGGGGTCTGCGTCTTAGTGTTACCGTTTGGTGGCAGAAAGTCTCTCCCCACTTAAGCCCGTTTGTGTTAGTTTGTGTTTCGTTTCTCGCACGACCCGCAGGGGTCCGGGCCACGCGGGAAGCTCGGTGGCAAGTACCCGCCACCCTCTTCTGTCCCCGCGCCCACGGCCGGGCCGCGCTGGGCCTTCCCGAGTGGAGTCGGGCAGCGTTGCTCACGCCAGCTGATCGGGCGCGCGTGACCGCGGGCCTACACGTCGCTAAGTTGACGTTTGTGAAGGGGGGCGCGGGGGGCCAGGTGGTGAGGAGGTTCCACGGAAGACCACGAGAGAAGTCGGGATAGAGACGTTAATGACTCACAGGTCCCGGAGGGAGCACGTGGCCCTTCTCCAGGGGCTACCGGGAGAGCGAGGCAGAGCCTGGGGCACGTGCCGTCACCGGGGTCCGTGTGCGGAGGAATGGGGGCTTCGGGGCTAAGGCCAGATCGGCCCATTCAAACGAAAAAGAGCAGGGCTTTGCTAAGCCGGGGGTCTTACCTAAGGGGAGTGCAAGGGGAAGGCCCCGGTTCAAATCAGGGAAAGCAGAAAAGGGGATTTCTTGTAAAATTACAGCAGTATTTCCTGGAACCAAGTATAGGAAACGGGGCAGGACCTCATAAAGACGTGGAAGCAGGAACCAAAGCAGCAGTTGCCTGTTGGGCGAACAGCGGACATGAACGACCATCCCTGATTCTCGGTTCTCAGTTCCCGGTTCTTCAGAGAGATGCCTTGCTCCGCGGCCGGAGCCAGAGCCAAACCTCCGTGGCTGGTCCGGTCCAGATGGGGGCGGGGCGGCTGTTCAGTCCAAATAGGGCCCCGGGGGCCGGGCCTGGGGGAGAGGAGGCCGCTCGCAGAATGGGAGCTGTCGGCCCAGAGTGTATCTGTGGTAGTGACTGAGTACATAGAAATCACACACTTAATACCTTTTCCAGGAGCGTGGCCCTCAAGATGCTCTAGTAAGTAAATGACTCCAAGCTGCTTTTTAAAAAAGATTTATTTTAAAGAGAGAGAGAGAGAGAGCAAGAGAGCAAGTGCACAAGCAGAGGGGCAGAGAGAGAGAGAGAGAAACTCAGACTCACGCTGAGCACAGAGCCTGACGTGGGGCTTGATCTCACGACCCTATGACCACAACCTGAGCCAAAACCAAGAGTTGGACACCCAGCCAGCTGTGCCACCAAGGCGCCCTCAAGTGCTACCTTTTTTTTTTTTTAAGGCAGAATAGATCCCTGGATGTACCTCTCCAGAGCTCCACCATCAAGGGAGAAAAATAAAACCACAAAACCTCAAATGCACAATGTTAGACAAAACAGATTTTTAAAAACATATATTGCTTTTATTAGGGAAGAGGTCATTTAAGCAGATGGTGTCCTAGGGGAAAAACATTGACTCAAGAAGATATAGAAAAACTGAAAATACACTGATAGCCATGGGTGTGTTTGAAAATAGTGTCCACAGAAAGCTGCTAGACCAAAAATATCTGATGCATGAATTCGGTCAGATCTTCGGGGAACCAGATTATTTGTGCCGTTCCAGACATATGTATGAAAAACAGCCTTCCCTGTTTGTTTTACTAGCAAGTAACTGGATTGCCCTGATACCAGGCTCTGAATACAGACACAGAAAACCTGAATGCTACAGGAACAAATAGTATTTGGCTAAGTTAGCAAAAAGAAATACCTATCTAGAGAATTTAGGGGGACTGTGTTGTGGCCAGCTAGTAGTCCAAGAATGCTAATGGCTTGTCATCAGGATGACTGCCAACACTGCCAAGGCACTACAGCAGGTCAAAGGAATGAAAAATTCAGAATTGGATGGCTTTATGTTAGGCATTGCTGGAAGTCAGTGGTCATGTCTGAAAACAAAATACTGAGTTGGAACTGAAGGATACTCTTTTTTATTTATTTGACTGGATCCCTGCATGGTGTTTAAAGCCCAGAACAATACGACGAAGACTGCAGTAACTTAGTGTTGTTCTGGATGGAATCGCCAATGCAATAAGAAAAGAAAAAAGAGAAAATAGACACAAATCTTGAAAAGAAGCCCCCCCCCCCGCAAGAATTAGAGGATGATGGTATTTTGTGCCCACAAAACCAAAAAGAACCAGCTGGCAGTTTGTTAGAAGAAAAAGAGAGCTGGGGTGCCTGGATGGCTCAGTCGTTAAGTGTCTGCCTTCGGCTCAGGTCATGGTCCCAGGGTCCTGGGATCGAGTTCCGAGTTGGGCTCCCTGCTCGGCGGGAAGCCTGCTTCTCCCTCTTCCACTCCTGCTGCTTGTGTTACCTCTCTGGCTATGTCTCTCTCTGTCAAATAAATAAATAAAATCTTAAAAAAAAAAAAAAAAGAATAAGAGAGCTGAGTAAAGTTTGGCAAAGGGGACACATGTGTGCATACACACACAGAGTAACCCGTTCAGTAATATGGTGTGTGTTGTTACAGGGGGAGGGTTGTTTACCACAGAAACAAAAGTGTTAAATACTTAAATAAATATACAGGAAAAACCTATATGAAGAAAACTATAGAACTTACTGGATGATGTAAACAGAGGGCCTGAGTAAGTGGACAGCATGACATGTACCTGCATGCCTGTTCTCCTTAATCTAGACCTTTTATCAATAAATGGAAACTACAATGAAGGGGATAATCTTCACTTTTTTTAACCTTGACGTGTAAGGCTCATCTGGAGATCAGTGGGAACACTGGGGAAAATTGTTAACATGAAAATTAAGATGATTATATTAAAATAGAAGTTTTTTGGAGCGCCTCGCTGGCTCATTGGTAGAGCGTGCAATTCTTGATCTCAGGGTCATGAGTTCAAGCCCCACACTGGGCATGGATGGAGCCTGCTTTAAAAAATAACAATAAATAAAATATAAATTTATAATAATTAAAAGAATAGTATTGCTATAAAAGAAAGATCAGTGGGATAGAAGAGAAAATCCATTAAAAATTTTGAATTTAGCATATGATAAGGTGGCATTTGAATCTGTGGGAAAGATTTTTTCAACAAACGGTGCTGGGACAACTGGCTAGCCATTTGGAAAATAAATCTTCCTTCACGTGTATCAAAATGTCTCAACGTGATTACAGATTTTGATTTAAAAATAAAACCACCTTATAGTTATGGAACGGTGGAAAATTTCAAAGCATGACACCCAAGTCGGAAAATGTAAAGGAAAAGGCTACAAAATTGGACTACATAAAAACATGAAGACATTTTTACACTAAAAAATTGTAAAGGTAAAGCAGAAGGTAATGTGGGTAATGGTGTCCACAGCACATAATGTGTAACAGCAGGAAGTCAGATGGGCAGTTTATAAATGAAAGGAAAATGCTCCATTCGGTAGTTATGAGAAAAATGAAGTAAAATAATGATAGCATTTTTCCACCTGTGAAGTTGGGAAGCAGGAGACCTGGCCTCTTGGAGTGCTGGGTTTTTTTGTTTGTTTTAAAGATTTTATTTATTAGACAGAGATCACAAGTAGGCAGAGAGGCAGGCAGGGGGTTGGGCGGGGGGGAAGCAGGCTCCCCGCTGAGCAGAGAGCCCCACGCAGGGCCTGATCCCAGGACCCTGGGATCATGACCTGAGCTGAAGGCAGAGGCTCAACCCACTGAGCCACCCAGGCGCCCCTGCAGTGCTGTTTCGAATGTCAGTTGGTGTAACCATTCTAGAAGGAAACTTGGCCATTTGTTGAAAAGCCTTAGACACTCAGTCACACCCAGAAATTCTATGTTTAGAAGACAGTGTCAGGGAAAGAGAGAGTAGATGCATATTTCACCTCAAGGATGTTCTATAAGTTTTGTTTGAATACTAAAACAAATATCCAGCCTGGGGAGTTGTCTCAGATTTCTGCGCAACTGTTTATGCAGACAAGGTCCATGAACGCAGCCTTTAATGAGGAATATTATCCAGTGTGTGTGAACAAGTTTTTTAAAAAGTTACGGAACACCACATTCATTGGGTGCAATTCTGTTTGCTTTTTGAAAATACTCTGCGTGCACAAAATCACCCAAGGAGAATCATAACAAATCTGAAGAAATATACACCACACTGTTAATAGTGTTTATCTCTGCTTGGTGGGATTACACAGGATCTTCATTTTTTCCCCCTTTCTGCTTATCCAATGCGTCATTTCCATGTAAATCAGCCAGAGAATGCCAAGTCAGGAAATATTTTAAAGTCGGTAGCAGTTAAGTTTCAGATCCATTTCTGAGCCCAGGCCCGACCCAGGACTGCTCTTAATCTACTGATGAATTCATCCTCAGCCGGGCTCCGGCTTACAAGTCCCGGCATTGATTTGTTTCTTTTTGGAGTGTATTTTGCTGCCACAGCATCCTTCGGTCTCCCAGGCTGGGGACGCCTGCTTCACTAGCAGTCCTTTGTGTCCCTGGCCAGATTTATTCAGCAATTCCTAATTGAATAAAACCCATAATTTCATTTTTAAAATACATGGGCCCATTAGTGTCAGTAACTAGACATTAATAGGTAGGTATTAATTAGACATTAATAGGTAGGAAGATGGCCCATTAATGAAGCAGCAGTTTTAAGAGGCTCCACCAGTAGACTTTACCAGGGGAGTCTTGTAAGTGCCGTCCCTCAAGGATTTTTGATGGACCTGTTCGTGAACATTGCAACAACAGTGGGACCTGCAGTGAAATTAGCATTTTCCTGACAAGTATTCACCAGGGAGACCGGCCGCTAGGATCTCCGTGGTTCGGAGAACAGGAGGGAGCCCAGCGAAGCCAGAGAAGGGGGTCTCTGTAAAGCGAGCCCTCCAAGGCAGCGGGTTCGGACCCTGCCTCCTGTTAGAGGCCTCCTGACCGGCCCTGCTGGACGAATCTTGGAGCGGAAGTCTTCTATCCCCTTCGGGAGGCAACGTGGTATTGTAACGGTGTGGCCTTAGGACCACCCAGCCGTGGGTTCAAGCCCGGCTCTGCCACTTTCTAGCTCTGTGGTCTTGGGTAGGTTATTGCAAACTACTCAGCTCACCCGAGACTCGCTTTCCTGATTCGAGATTCTAGAGTGGGACTGGACTACACCCCATAGATCATCAGCCTGCTTTTATTTATTTTTGTAATTTTTAAAAAGATGTATTTAGAGAGAGCATGAGTGGGGGGAGGGACAGGGAAAGAATCTCAAGCAAACTCCGTGCTCAGATCATGATCTGAGCCAAAACCGAGAGTCGGACGCCTAACCTACTGCGCCACCCCGGGCGCCCCCATCCTGCTGTTAACTTGGGCCAAGGGAACAGAAGGAGCCCCTTTTCGTCCCCTGTGGTGCAGCTTAAGTTGAAGGCCAAAGCCTTGGAGTCTCCACCTTATCTGGGTCACCAGTGCCTTCAGAAAACTGGACAAAAAGTAGCTAATGTATTTATCGAGGACTTGCTATGAAGTGTTCTACAAACGTTGTCTTAAATTCTCACGTTAGCGGAGGGAAGTGGCCGTCCCTCAGGCTCAGGGACAGGTTTGAAAGCTCGCTGAGGGTTCTGGAGGGTAAGGGTTTCCCGGGGACGTTGAGCTCTGGCGGTCTGCCTGCCGAGCATGGTTCAGTCCCTGGGAGGACCTGCCCGAGCTGCCCTGCCCCCGCGTCCGGCCAGCGGTGCCCAGTAAGCTGCGGTGGGAGGAACAAGTGAGCCTTTGTCCCCACGATCTGGTTGCCCCTCGCCCACCTTCAGACACGCCACCGTCCTCCCTTCCGCGAGTGACGGTCAGCAGCCTCCTGACTCTGGCTTGTGCCCCTTTCTCCCGTCTGTCCCCAGCACCGCAGCCTCGTGAGATCTGCTGAAACAGATCAGGTCGCTCCTCGTCTTCTCGTTTCCTTCAGAGTCAACATCCACGTCCTTTGATGACCTCCGAGGTCCTGGCCCCCGTCTCTTCCACTCGCTGTCTCTCATCTCCTCTCCCTGCCCATCCCGTGCCGGGTGAGCTCGCTGAGTCTGGCTCGTGTCACGTCAGGGACCGCGTGCCTGTGTCGGCCCCGCCGGGGACGCTCGCTCCTCCTGGGGCCGCCTGCCCCCCGCCTTCAAGTCTCTGCTCAAACCCCGCTTCGGAGCACAGCCGTCCTTGAATGCCCTTTGTAGATTGTAACCTCCCTGGCCCTTCATCTCTCTGTTCCTGCTTTATTCCCTCTCCTTGGCGCTTGGGATCGTCCCACACGCTGCCTGTTTTATTCGCCTTGTTTACCGCCCATCTCCCCACAACAGCACAGGCCCCGCGAGGGCAAGATTTCTGTCTCTTCCGCTCGTCTCCTTCTGGACTCTGGGGCAGTGCCTCGCCCATGTGGATGCTCAATAAGCGTGTGATGAATGAAGGAAGCTGGTCCGGCATCTCCTCCTCGCAGGGGCCTGGAATCTGGGGGCGAGGTCCCAGGAGAGCTTAACCAGGCTCCTGCGCTGAGAGCAGCCGGTCTTGGTGACCCCTCGCGGGCTAGAGCCGTGTGTGGCTGGGACTCTGGTGTGGGCAAGAGAGCAGAGCTGCTTGCCTGGGCCCGGGCCGGCTCCCCTGGGAGGTCGCAGGCCCCGGGGCGGCCCGGCGAGGAACTGAGCAGGCGTGCCAGCCTGGCCCTGGCTGCCGGGGGAGGATTACGGATGGGGGCTCGAGGCTGCCGGAATCCGGGTGCCGGAGATCCTGGAGAGCCAGGACAGTTTCAGAACTTGGCTTGTAAATCCGCTCTCTACACGCAAGTGGGGCAGCTGTGTTATTTGTCAGCCGAGTATTAGGATGTCAAGAGGCAGGCCCTGGAGATAAACCCGCGCGCGGGACTATTTAATAATCCACCCTTCACTTCTCGTATCGACCCTAAAGAAGATTCTTCCAGACTTATTTTCCAGGAGATAAGTTCCCCCTTAAACTCATTCTGATTTTTATTGTCATTTACCCTGAGTTTTATCTTCTAGACCAAATGTAGCAAATGCTGCACTTGGGCCATATTTGGCCCCGAGATGTTTTATTTGGCTCACGTGGTATTTTGAGGGGGAAAAAAATTTTTTTTTCCCAATTTTAAAAAGCACAGAAATATTATATCTCTGGCTTGTCTTGGGAAATGGGGAAATAGGGCAATGGTGGACCCGTATTTTTGCTTTCTGACAAGATCGGGTGCACTCGGGGACGGATTTCTGCTTTCCGACACGCAGGCAGGGAGAGAGGCTTTCCTCTCTGGGCGAGGTGGGCAGCCGCCGCCCCCCAGCCCGTCCCACTCACCTGTTCCCTGTGCGGCCCCTCAGGGTAACCCTGCAGGTTACTCGGCTGCTCCGCCGAGGGGCCAAGAGGGGTAGCTGTGGACCCCAGAGCTCCAGATTCTCCCAAACTTCATCTCAAAGAATCCAAAACGCAGACTTTTCAGTCAGTGTCCTTCCCTGCCTGGGGCCCCGCAACAGGCTGCCGAGAAGGAGCTCTTTCTACAATTACTTCCAGACGTCCCGCCCCTTCCGTTCAAAATTCTCGCTAAAATGGGCTTGAGGCAGAAGGCCCCATGGTGGCAAGTGCTGCCCTGGTGACCCCACCTGGATTTCCTGCCCTCTCCGGGCTCGTTCCATCGTCTGTAAGGTGAGGACCACAGTAGTTAGGGTTAGGGTTATTCTGTTCACGTAAAGCGTTCAGGAAAGGACCTGGCCTGTGAGCAGCGGTGAGCAGGAGCCCACGGGACGGAGGGCCTGTGCTGCCATGAGAACGCGCCACTGCGAGTCGGCGGAGGGGGTTCCAGAGCCTGGCCCCTCCGCCCCCCACCCCTCCACCCCTCCACTCCGGGACAGCAGGCTCTGTGCCGCGGGCTATTACAGGGAAGGGACGGGGGGACGACGAAACTGAGAATGGGATGTTTAAACCACCAGGTTCAGGGGCGCCTGGGGGGCTCAGTCGGTTAAGCGTCTGTCTGCCTTCAGCTCAGGTCATGCCCCGCATTGAACTCCTTGCTCAGCGGGGGCCTGCTTCTCCCTCGCTTGCTGCTCCCCCTGCTTGTGCTCTCACTCTCTGTCAAATGAATAAGTAAAATCTTAAAAAAAAAATAAAAATCAACACCAGGTTCATCGCCTGGCACATAGCAGACTCTTAAATATTCGTTAAGTCTTACTTTGTTTAAATGTTGAGCTTCTGGGACCATTTTCCCTGGTTAAAGCCAACTAGAACTTTCCGGTGACCTAAAACAGACTAGAAGAAAGGGAGCGGCTGGAGGTGGCTTCGGTTCCTGGTGCGGGTAGATCTGAATGCCTAATCCTTCCCTTTGGTCTTTAGATTTTACAGATGACCATTCGGGGATGTTCTGGCCAGGTACACCGCTGCGATCTCTGACAACGTAGAATCCGTGTGCTTTTGCGGGGCAAGCCTGGAACTCAGGCGCTCAGAGCAGCAGCTGCCGATGGAGTTGGGCAGCCCTACAGGTCGGCACGTTGGCCTGAGCTCCCCTGGGCGGTTCTGGGCCTGTGCTTGGCAGGGCCCGCTGACCGGGGCTGGCTGGTGTGTGGGGCTCGGCCCAGGACACCTGAGACGAGGGGGGCCCCCTCTGCCGGTGGTTTCCCACCCTCCAACTGGTTAGCCCCGGCATGCTCCTTGGTGACCGTGGGGTTCCAGGAGCAGCAAGAGGGCTGGCCCCGAGGCACGAGAGCTTTGGAAGGGTCTGCACACGTCGCCTTTGCTGGTGTTCTCTGGTGGCAGGAAGTCATGTGATCATGCGTGGAGGCACCATGAGAGGGTTCTTCCAAAGGACGTTAATACAAGAAGCGGAATTCTCGTCCCCAGTTTTGCACAGTTGACTCAACCTTGACTGTATGTCAAGCTGGAAAATGATTCCCTCAACTTCTAGTAAGTGGAAAGCCCAGAAGGCACGTGCTCTTCCCCGGGGTCCCACATCCAGGTTCTCGGGCTTGCAGGGACTGCTGCCCCGACCAGCCTTCACGCAGGGCTGGTGCTCTGCCCAAGCCTGTTCCTAGAGGTACGGAGTCCAGTCCCCCAGCCCTTGGGGCCCAGTGTGGCCTGACTTAGAATAGCTTCAGGCAGCGAGCCCATGCGGCTGGGAGTCTGGGCCTCCTGCATGCCAGCTGCTGCCAAGGCCATATGCTGTCTGGGAAAGGCATGATTTACTGCGAACGTCCTTGCTGAGAACAAGCAGAGGCAGCTGCGGGGGCCAGAACCCGGGACAATCAGGATGAGTACTGGGACCCATTGTCCCTGCAGGCCCAAGAGGCTGGACCAGTGGCAGATCTCCTGGTTCTCCTCAGATCTTTGCGCTCTACATCCCTAAGCCAGGCCCCCAAGGGGGCTGTGTTCTGAGTCCCCGAGGTTCTCAGAAGACACTCCCTGGGGTTTCCTGGGCAAGAACTTTGCCAGGATCTGTGCAGCCTGGGGCCTGCCTATCCTTCTGCCCTGCAGGGAGGCAACATGGGCGTGTCCCCATGTGTGACCCGCCCAGGGCTGGGTGATGGGGCGCAGGACACTTGGCCGCAGCCAGAGCACGAGTGCTGATACCGAATCACAAAGCACACTGGGCTTTGGAGGCCAAGGCTGCGGAAACGTGCCCTGATGGGCCAGTCCCAACGGCAGCCGATGCTGAACGGCCTTTGCTGTGTGCCGGGCGCCGTGGCGAGTGCGTGGCCTGCGGGGCTGGTGTTACTGGTGGTGCTGCTTGAAAGGCAGCGGAGCTGAGACGGCGGGGGAGGAGGTCACTCGTGCCGGCTCAGCCAGCCGGAAGTGAGGGGGTGATGACTGAGCCCGAGCCTGCCCGTCGGACTGGGGCGCCCCGAAGCCCTGCAGCGGGATGTCACGGAGAGCACCTGAGGTTGCCCGGAGAGATCGGGGAGAAGCTGGGAAGGACGGAAGCAGGAAGGGGGGATGAGTGAACCTAGAAAGGGTGACCTCTTGCCGTGGTGCGGTTCTCACCAACCCACATCGCTTTGAAGGGGCCGGGACCCTGGAGCCGCCGTTGGGTGGCTGACGACCAACTCCCCCGGGGGCAGCTCTGGCCCAGGTTCTCTGCTGCACCTGGGACCTCTGGCCTCCGTAGACTTCTAAGACTTGACAGCTGTTGAGGGTTGGGGCGAGGATGGGGAGGGTAGTACGTAAGACTGCTTTCCTCGCTTCCCTCCCCAAGTTCAGACCAGTGGAGTCGAGAGTCAGACAACAGGTGATCGAAATGTCAGCCCTGTCACCGAGGGAGGTGGCTGGGGAGTGTGGTCAGGAGAGTCTGCTAGTCGTCCTGCCGAGCGAGACTTACCCACCTGGGCCCCAGCATAGCGGACGGACTGCAAGTGTCCCCCGCCGGCTGCCCCTCAGCACTGAGGCCCGGAGGAGCGGGTGGTGCCCTATGTGTGGGGGGAGCGGGGTGCTGGCCACCATGTCCTTGGGACCATCCCTCAACTGGCCAACTCGTTAAGTCACCGTGAGGAGTGACATGAGGGTGGGGGGAGAGACCAGGAGTTAGTCGGGCTGAGGTCTTTCCACGTGGCTGTCATGGCAGGGAAACGAAGGTCCCTTCTAACACTCACGGTGGTCTGGGTGACACCGCACAGAGGAGAGTGATTGTCCCTTTATGACAGCCAGAGAGAGTCCCAGCATGGGGAGGGGATCTGAAACTACGAGTGTGTGTCCTATAGTCACAACTTACCCTGCGGACGGTGCCGGTGGGTGTCAGCTTGGATCGTGTCCCAGATCTGTCCCCGACCCCGAAGCAGCAGGCAGGTAGCTTGTCCCGCGCAGGGTCCTTGAGATGGCGTCTCTCTCCCTTAGCATGTATTGGGTGTCTGGTCTGTGCCTGGTGTGGGCAGGAGAGGAAGGGTCGTGAGAAAGCACCGTGTAATCGATGCAACAGTGCGGGGTCAGCGAGGTGCACAGCGGAGAGGGCAGAGGACAGCCTCTGTTGCGCACAGAGGGATAGCGAGGGGCTTCTTGGAGGAGGTGAGGCTGATGCCAAGCTCTGAAGCAGGAGCAGGAGTTCACTTGGAGAACAGTGCCGGGACGCCCCTGCTAGGCAGGAGTGTGGGAAGCGTGCCGGGGGGAACCTTCAATCCTCCCTAATTTCCAGAGTTGAGAGTTCGTGAAGGAGGGTACCGGCGGGATCGAAGCAAGTGCCAGATCTCGATGGGCCGAGGGCGCCGTGTGAGGATATTTAGAACTGGTTGTGCGCGTGACAGTTTCCTAAACTTCTGTCGTTCGTGGAGCCCCTTGTTGATTTTTCTTGGTGTCAGGCATTTGGATTTTCTACTTAAATTATTTAGTGAGTAAACTCTGTCTTGCTGTGGTGAAGGGAAAACCAGTATCTTTTGTCAAAGAAATAGATACAACAGAAACAAAATGATGTTATTCACGTCTGAGTAGACCGTGCTGCCGGCCGTGGGCTCGGAGCCTGAGACGTGCTCTCTCTCTGTTAAAAATGCGGAATAACAGGTGTTAGAGACACGCTGATGCCAAACTGTGACTTTGTCCTTGGCTAAGCAGGAGAGATTGGAAGGGGAATAGCCTTTTTGGTCTGTGACTTAGTTAATTGATGCTAAGCCCCAGGACCCCACAAATTAGCCCACCCGGTGGGAGACCCATAAGCCTTGGGGAACGGATGAAGGATATTAAGCAGCGGCACAGTGTGACTCAGACAACAGAGACAAGTAAATTGTGGAGTAATTAGAAGGTGGCAAGTGATGCAGAGAAAAGTAAAACAAGAAATGAGATAAGGAGCACAGAGGGAGGAGTGTTACACTTCTAGATAAGGTGGTCAGGGGTGTCTTTCCTGAGAAGGTACATTTGAGTACAGACTTGAAGAAGGAGAGGGAAGCTTGGAGATCTGAGGGAAAGCTTTCTCTGCACAGAGAACATGCGCAAAGGCCCTGTGGTAGGAGTGTGCCTGGTGTGTTCAGCTGCAAAATAGCCCATGAGGCTGGAATGGAGGGAGAGAGGGAGAGGGCGAGTGGTTGGAGATGAATTTACTGAAGTAAGGGGGAGGGTTCAGTCTCCTGGCATTTCCCCAAAGCCCCATCTGTATATCCATACAACCACCTTAGGCGGGGGGCAGTTAGTGAAAAATTCAGTCAGCCATTTTGTACTCCGTCTTCACAAGCTGAGCACCTGCCCTTACCAGCCATTGTCAAGACCATCTAAACAGACTGTCTAGGCTCCGGCTACACATGGAACATTAGTACTATGTCATTACCAATCCAGTGTCTGTGTCTAGACAGCCCCAAACCCAGTCTCCGCTTTCTGAGCAAAACCCAGCTTGGGATTCCAGCAGAATCTATGGAATTTTGGCATCTTGTGGACCGCCCCTGGAGCCTTCGAGGCTCAGCACCCTACAGGCCTAGACCATTGTGTCAGGAACTGTCCTTCTGTCACTTCAAGTGTTACTGAGCTCCCAGGGCAGGAGGTAACAGAGGTCCTCTTGTGGAATGTGTTCTTGCCAGGCGACCTGCATGTCTGGCCTCACCCTCGGGCGGATGAAGGCAGGTGGTGGGCATGGGGGGGGCCGAGTCCCCTCTGCCATGCTGGCAGGTGGCTGGATGCCCACCCCAGGGGTTTTCCCATGGAGAACTTGCTCTGTGCCGTGCAGTCCTGGCTGATGAGTAGAGAAGGCTGTGCCCCATCTACCATGACTCCAGCCGGGCCAGCCGACCCCTCCCTAAGAGACGGTGTTTGGGCCCTTTTCCTCTGGGATCTCCAGCTGTGCCAGCGCATATCTCTGCCGGTTGCACTGGGGAGTGGTTTGCAGAGTGAAGCCACTATACCAAGGACAGCAGAGCCAAGTGATGGGGACAGACCCACGTATGGGGATGACCTGTTTGGGCCCCTGGATCCAGACGGGTCTGAGACCAGATGGATCACCTGCCATCAGAGAATGTGTGGCAGTAAATCCCCTTGTTGTTTGTGCTAGTTTGAGTGGAGTCTCCGTCACTTGCACCAAGGGACAGACCTCTGTTCAAACCCTGGCTCTGCCCTCTGAGGCTCCTGTGATCTCGGGACCTCACTTGGCTCACTTCGCTCATCTGCAGAATAGGAATAGTAGTAGCCGTGTGCCTTGTAGGGCTGGTGGGAGGGTCAACGTGCACGCCCCTGACCGTTCTGGGACATTGCCAGGGTCCCCTTCCTTCCCTGCTGCACAGGGAGGCCTGCCTTGTGGTCGGACGTGCAGACACTGGCGCCATCAGGAGGTGTGCCGGAACCTCACGAGCACGGCGAGCTCTGGGGGCTGCTCTCGAGTCCTGCCCCTGCACTGTCTCTCCCCGCTCCCTGTTTCCCCATCTCCCCTTGGTCACTAGTCCCCAAAGAACATATCGGAATGCATGTCCAGCCCTGTGAGGGGGTGAGAAGCAAAGGAACGAGGGAAAGTAGAGCTTTTTTGACTGGAGGAGGAATAAGGTTTCTGTAGGGATGAGTGACTTCCGCGGCACAATCCTAACTTCTCATCAAAATGAGGACCGAAAGCTTTCCAGTGATCTTGGGAAGCTGGAGAAGACACTTTGTAGCATCTCAGAGACTTGTGCCCTGGGTTCTTAGCTTAGTCTAGTTCTTTGCAAGGTCACAGTGGCAAGAACTATGGGTGCTTTGCATGCTTCTCTGCTCCCAGCATTCTCTCAGGTTACTGGTACTTCACGGGTCTCTGACAGACATCTGGTAAAAGAAAGGAAGAAAATGTTGGGGCACCTGGGTAGCTCTGACTCTTGGCTTCAGCTCAGGTCATGATCTCAGGGTCGTGAGGTCAAGCCTTGCATTGGGCTCTGCGCTCAGCATGGAGCCTGCTTCAGAGTCTCTCTCTCAGCATGGAGCCTGCTTCAGTGTCTCTCTCTCTCTCTCCCCCAGTCCCTCTGCTCCTCCCCCCTGCTCGTGAGCTCTCTTTCTCTTCCTCTCTAGAAAGGAAGAAAATGCCAGTGACCCAGGTTGCAAAGTGGCGGCCGGGAGGCTCCAGCACCAGCGACACGTGTGACTTGGTCCTTATTGTTTCCCATGGCTGTTGATGTTTAAGAAAACTTGCCAAAATCATGTAATTGAGAAATTCCTCATGAACATCTTTATTTCTCACTTTGCTTTAAAAAAAAAAAAATACAAAAACCCAGCATATGTGGGATTTCCAAAGAGAGTCTTGGGGATCGGCGGGGCAGGTGAACTTAGCTGTGTTCAGATTCCCAGACCATAGCAACATCCGTGCTAACCATATGCTCCATTTGGGGCAAATCTGGATCACTGTGTAATACTTGCAGATTATTATAAACTGCCAACAGATGCCAGCTCCCAGCCACATTGACCGTTTGTGCTTCCTTCTCTGAGAGTCATGGGGTGAAAGGAAATGATAGCAGAGACACTCAGAGGGGTGCCTGGGTGGCTCAGTCAGTTAAGTGTTTGACTCTTGGTTTCGGCTCAGGTCATGGTCTCGGGGTCATGGGATCGAGCCTTGTCGGTCTCTGGGCTGAGCAGGGAGCCTGCTTTTCCCTCTCCCTCTGCTCCTTTCCCTGCCCTCTCTCTCTCTCTCTCTCTCTCTCAAATAAACAAATGAAGTCTTAAAAAAAAAAAAAAAGCTGGAGAACATTTCTCAGCCTCAGTATATCAGGAAAGTGCTGCCGTGAACATTAACCTAGCCGCTCAAAGGGTTTCACACCCACTTAGGGTAAGCCAGATAAATTGGAGAGGCCAGAAGACACACACACACAACACGCACACACACACACAACAGAACAACTGGTCCATTGGGCAAGAGTTGAAGGAATAGGAGCAATTTTGCTCAAACAAGAGTTCTGTGATAGAAGTGTGTTACGTGGAAGGCCCGCTGTGCTATAGAAGATGGATGCCAAGTTCAAGGAATCACAAGTACCATTATAAAAAAAAAAAAAGGGAAGTGAGCTGTTTTAAAATTATTTATTTACTGGGGCACCTGGATGGCTCAGCGGGTTAAAGCCGCTGCCTTCGGCTCGGGTCATGATCCCAGGGTCGTGGGATCGAGCCCCGCATCTGGCTCTCTGCTCTGCGGACAGCCTGCTTCCTCCTCTCTCTCTCTGCCTCTCTGCCTACTTGTGATCTCTGTCTATCAAATAAATAAATAAAATCTTTAAAAAAATTATTTATTTGACAGAGAGAGATGACAAGTAGGCAGGGAGGCAGACAGAGAGAGAGGGAAGCAGGCTCCCTGCTGAGCAGAGAGCCTGATGTGGGGCTCGATGTGGGGCTCAATCCCGGAACCCTGGGATCATGACCTGAGCTGAAGGCAGAGGCTTAACCCACTGAGCCACCCAGGCGCCCCAGAAGTAAGCTGTTTTAGAAAGTCACTGGAGTGGTTGGGATAACCACCTGACTGGATCTTTGCTGTTGTTTTTGGCTTGAGGATGAAACAGTAGATGGTCGTTGAACTTCTTTCTATTGAAATTTGAGGTTAATCACTCCTTTCCCCACTTCTGGTTCTCAACTAAATTTAGTGGAAATGAAAATGTAATTTCTACATGTGTTCTGCTCAAGCTAGATTGCAGAGTGCATCTTTTTTTTTTTTAAGATTTTTTCCATTCATTTGACAGAGATCACAAGTAGGCAGAGAGACAGGCAGAGAGAGAGAGGGAAGCAGGCTCCCCACTGAGCAGAGAGCCTGATTCGGGACTTGATCCCAGGACCCTGGGATTATGACCCGAGCTGAAAGCAGAGGCATTTAACCCACTGAGCCACCCAGGCACCCTGCAGAGTGCATCTTGAACCCAAGATCAAAATTAAGCATCCTACAGCTACCTGTCACTCCTTAACCCTGACTTAGGGGCCATCCTGCAGGAGAAACTGGGGCATCCACCCAGCCGGCCACAGAGAGGACCTACAGCTGTACTTAGGGGCCATCCTGCAGGAGAAATTGGGGCATCCACCCAGCCGGCCACAGAGAGGACCTGCAGCTGTTGCTCTTCTGGGTCTTGGAGAGAAAAGCCAGAGGGTTCCAGTCTGGCCTCTGGAAACCAGAACAGCTGGGTCCTGCCTCAGGCGGGACAAGGACTCCAATTCTAGGCAAGTCATAGACACAGAGAAAGGAGGAGAAACAGGGTCAAGAAAGAAGCTGAGCCATACATGACCATGTAACAGTTACCTCAGACATCTGACACTTACAGAGTGCTTGGTATGGCTCAAGGACCTTCTAGGGACTTCACATGATCTGACTTATCTCCCCGTACCATCTTATTTAATCCTTGTAACAACCCTACAGAGTGTTACTGTTATCATCTCTGTTTTCTGTAAAAGAAACCCTAGGAATGGAGAAGTTGAGTAATGTGCCTAAGACCCCACTAGGAAGTGGTTGAGCTGAGCGTCAAACTCGGGTCCGTCTGACTCAGACTGGAGCTCCCGCCAAGACAGAAGGGAGAGCGGAAGCTTCATTCACTGTGCTTTTCCAAGAGGATGCAGGTTTTGGCAGGAGTCTCCGTGGCCCTGGGCACAGGACTCCATAACAGAAGGAGATTCACTTCCAGATCTTCTCCGTGGATCCTGAGGAGGGGCCACGGTATCACCCTCTAGGACAGGCTTTGGCTTGGTCGGAGAGGGGTCAGACCCTGCCACCTCCAGCCTTAGTCTTCCACCTGTGAAACGGAGGGGAAACATCTGCTGTCCATGTTACCCCCTGTGAAAAGTTAGGGAGTGTCCGATCCCACGGAGACACTGGCCTTGACCATCATTCCTTGTTGCTGGAGACATCTTCAGCTCTAAACCCTCGGGCTTCTCGCTCTTAACACAAAGCACCACCACCACCCAAGCCCCCATTTCTGCCCCTGCCACTGAAGGTTTTGTGAGCTGAGGCTTGGAGAGTCTTCTCACCTCATTCCCTGAAGCTTCCAATGCGGGAGAATCCCTGCAAAGGCCCTGGAGGGGGAGTTGACAGAAGCAAGGAAAACCCCAGGAAGAAGGGAGTGTTTGAACTTGGGGCTCCTGCCCTCACTTCCTACTAGAGTGTCCTCACTGTGTGTCCCTGTGGATTCCTTTTGGTCCTGGGTTTTTACCAGAGATGCTCTTTTACTGGGGATAAAGTGAGGCCTTTCCCTGGAGGAGCGGCACCTGCCTCGCCGTGGTGAGTCAGGGACAGATGAGATCTAGGGAGCAACGCAGAAGGTCTGGTGCAGTTGCCGGTCACCGGACGCCAAAAGGCTGGGAGTCACAGGTTTTAGCTGCTTTCTCGTGACTCATGTGGGGGCACAGGCTCCCTTGCACCCCAAGACAGAGCTGACTGTGCATTCTTCCCAGGGGTACTGTTAGCACGTAGATTATCTTCTAAGCAACGGAACCATTGAGGCTCATTTGCTTCTCCCTCAAAAACCTTTCTAGGCCACCATAGGTCCCATTTGGTAGCTCAAGTTAGCTGCACAATTAAACCCAAAGCAGCCTGTTTATGAGTATGAGATGCCAGGTTTCCCTGCAAAACATAGCAAAGTAACAGATGCTTTAGAGCAATAAACAAACTGAAATATAGCTTTTCTTTGCTCTCTCTGATACTAATAGGCAGAAAATCTTTCTTGGCAAGTATAACTTGAGGAGGGGTGCAGTAAGGTAAGGGGGGTGCTCGCATCACTCTGTTGGACATGGGGCCTTGATGACCTACCTTTAGAGATCTCCATTCAGCCCTGACCTTCGTGGATTGGGTCCCTTGTAAGTGGCCCAGGGCCGGCGCCAGCCTCCTTCCCCCATGTGTGCACCCGGAGAAGCCCCTGTCCGGTCGCCGTCCGCACACACTGTGGGCTGAGGTTCAGCAGAGGCACGCGTGGCCTCAAGAGGGCGGTCGTAATGCTGGCGAGTTCTCAGCCCTGGAGACCGCACTCCATCAATAACAGACGGAGGCTCGGTGGATAGATGCTCTAGCGTTCTTGTTCTTGTTCCTCCGCTGGGACAGCTCTGGGGTGTGTTCTGTCTCCCAGAGCTCCCAGAGGATCGCACTGCAGTTGCCCACGGTCGTAGCTGGCTTGATAACACTTCCGTTGTTGGCCGTTCTGTCCTGCCATCCTTCTCCTGGTCTCTGGTGTCTCCTTGTAGTACCTTCCGGTAAGTTTGTATCACCTTATTGCATTCAGTGTCATCTTTCTTGCACTCAAATCCTTGTCTCCATGACGCCTTCTGGAGCATCTGGTTCTGAAATCGAACCCAGACACTCACCAACACCATCACGGGTCGTCTTTCTCATTCAGAACTGACCAGCGGACCCATGCTCTTACACTCCTTTCTTGCTGAGACCATCCATGAGCTCATAAACAAAAGGGCTACTTTTTCTTTTCTTTTCCTTTTTTTTAAATTAAAGGTTTTTTAAAAAATTTATTTATTTGACAGAGATACACAGCGAGAGAGGGAACACAAGCAGGGGGGGTGGGAGAGGGAGAAGCAGGCTTCCCGCCAAGCAGGGAGCCGGAATTGGGGCTCGATCCCAGGACCCTGGGATCATGACCTGAGCTGAAGGCAGCCGCTTAATGACTAAGCCACCCAGGCGCCCCCAAGGGCTACTTATTCAAGAACTTCTTTGGCTTGTTTACAGCCTTAGACGCGACTGACCATCTTGCTCCTTTTGGAAACTATTATCCCTTGGCTTCCACTTCACCAGAGGGTCAGTTAAATTATGGACAGAGCCAGATTAACACTGATGGAAACCAGAACGGGTGGGTTTGTTCCATGGTTGGAACTGGCTGGACCAAGATGGAAGTTTATGCATCTCTTACTTACTGGTGTGGGGAGACTCCAGGGCCAGCATGATGAGGCTCTGTCCCACAGCACCAACCAGGGACCTGCACCCCTTCTGCCTTGTTGGGCCTCTATCCCCGGAGTATTGTTCTTCCCCCCGTGGTCCAGAGTGGCTCAGCAGGAAGCAAGGTGCAGGCACGTGTGCAGGGGTGCGGTGTGGGCACACGTCCCATCTGCTTGCATCTGGCTGGTTTAGACACAGCGGCCACACTGACCTGCAAGGGAGGCTGTGAAATGTAGTCTTGACCTTGCTGGGCCCGCCTGCAGCTGAAACCGGAAGCTCTAGTCCCGCGAGGACAGGGGTAATAGGCTTTAGGGGGCAACCAGCAGTCACGTGTTCCTGGTTCTCCTCTTTTCTCAGTCCTCTGCGCAGATCGCCTTCCTGTGCCAGCCCATCCAGCTCTTGTGCTTCCCATGGTTCTCTCATCACTCACAGTCTGTTCCTGGAGGAGCTCCTCCAGGCTACACCCCTCAGAGCCAACGTTCCAGATCACTTCTGCTCTCTTGGCTTGGGTTTCCCGGTGCCGGCTGTAAATGATCTCCTTTTAATCCGAAACTCTGTCATCCAAAGCCTGAGCTGATAAGCCCTTCCACCTGCCCCTTACCCTCTTGATCCTCTCATATTCCCTACCTTGGTGAGTGTCTGTTTTCCTCCCTTCACCCTTTGAGTCGAAAGCCGGAGCCACCTAGACTCGACTTTCCACACACACACCTCGTGCTCCCTCTCCGACCACACGGTGACTTTAAGCCTTCGTCATTCCTGCTGTATGAAGCCTGCACACATGTTTCCTTCCCTCCATCGTCTGCCCCGTCCACACTGCCGTCAGGGGACATCTTGGGCCATCAAGGTGTCTTGAGCATTTTGGATGTCTTGAGCCATCACCACGCTCTGCAGATGATTTTTTCGGCCTATGTGATGTTTTTTTAAAAGTCATTAGATGTCAGCATCTAAATATTGAGCTGTTTACAGGAAACTCACATGTCCGCACTCCTGAAGCCTGTAGAGCAGCAGTTCCTGCCACTGAGGAGTAGCTGCCTTATTAAGGTGGGACATAGGCTCTCCACTTCCCCAAAAACCAGCTCTTTGGGCTTCTTATATATGTCGTCTGTCTGGCCCCATTCTAAAGCGTGAATCTGATCGTGGCAGTCTTGCTGTCACTACTACAGTGGCTACCCATCAACTACCATGTAGAGGTCAGACTCCAAAGGATGCCTTGAAAGGCACGCCCCTACCTGAATTTCCCCCCTAACTTCCACCCGCTGCATCATACTCCCGTTTCCTTCCTTTTTTTTTTTTTTTAAGATTTTATTTATTTGACAGAGATCACAAGTAGGCAGAGAGGCCAACAGAGAGAGAGGAGGAAGCAGGCTCCCCATGGAGCAGAGATCCCGATGCGGGGCTCGATCCCAGGACCCTGGGATCATGACCTAAGCCGAAGGCAGAGGCCTTAACCCACAGAGCCACCCAGGCGTCCCCTCCCATATCATTCTGGCCACTCTGAGCTCTCTTGCCCTAGAACGCCGCATGCTGGCTCACACGCCCTGCTTGCATTGGATGCTTACCCTCCCCTTGCCCACTGGGCACATTCTTACTTTTCAAGTCCCACATCTTCTCCATGAAAAGTCTTCTCACTCTTGTACTTTCTGGAGTAGAGTGACGCGTCCTCCACTCACTTGCCCTCACTGCAGGTTCAGCGCGTGTTCGCTGTCAGCAAGTCTCCTCGTCCAGCAGCTGCTTGTCTTCCCGGCCACATTGCGAGCCCTTCTTCCTTCAGGCCCAATATGTGCTCTCAGCACCACGGACAGCACCTGTAGAAGGAAGGAGTTGAAACTCTAATGACCGTTGCCATCATGAAAATGGAGACCAACCCGTCTTCCTTTACACTCTAGACACACATAGATGTGCCTCCTGACATACAACACAAGACAATATACAAGTACAGAACAGTCACAAAATACAAATGACGGTAACACGAATAGAAAAACCTGGAAACGCACATTTGTGCACACATGCATTTCTGAAAACAGACAAAGGAGGAGGCGCAGAGGACAATGAAAGGTTCTGACTTAAAAATTCGGGTGATCAATCTGCAACCGAAATCAATCATAGTGACAATGATAACAACTAGGAAGGGAGGCTGAGCAGAACATTATTACATCGTCTGCATGCAGGGGCACTGTGCTAACATTTTATATACATTTTATTTAATCCTCACAGAAGCCTTGTAAGAAATGGTATCTGTCAGGGTTCTCCAGAGAAACAGAACCAATAGGATATATATAGATTATATATAAGAGGAGATTTATTATAGGAATTGGCTCACGCGGTTATGGAGGCTGAGAAGTTCCGCAATCTGCTGTCTGCAAAATGGAGAACCAGGGAAGCTGGTGATGAGTTCAGTCCGAGCCTGAAGGCCTGAGGACCAGGAGCCCCAAGGTCAGAAGGCAGGAAAAGCTGGACCTGCCAGCCCAGGAGCAGAGAACAAACTGACCCTTCCTTTGCCTTTTTACTCCAGAATTGACCCTTCCTTTGCCTTCTTTCTTTATTCCAGATGGGATGGTGTGGGTCTCTTTACTCAGATTTACTCTGTGTTCGAATGCTAACCTCCTCCAGAAGCACCCTCACAGACACCCCCAGAAATACTGTTTAACCAACTAGTTGGGCCTCCCACACCCCAGGCAAACTGACACAGAAAACTATGGGTCTCAGAAGTACACGACTTTCTCCATTTCTTATGTGTGGAAACTGAGTCTGAGAACAGTTGTGACTTGCTCTGTGTGCCTTGACTTCACGGTGGGAGACACCGGGCCGCCACCCAGCCCCGAGTGTTGACTCCATTGAAACATTCTCCTTGGAATCATGCTTTACACATTCAATAGGTTTTTTGGGTTTTTTTGTGGGGTTTATTTTGTTTGTGTATATGTGTGTGTGTTTAACCACAACTAAGGAGGTGGGGTTAAGACCTGGGGTTTGGGAATTGCCTATAACCTTTTCCTGGGAAATAATGGACTTTTAAAAAATGAGGTGTTTATTTTTCATTCCAGTGTCATAGTGATTCAGCATTTCCACAGGTCACCCCGGCTGGTGCCAGCAAGTGTCTTCCTTAATCCCCTTTGTCTCTTTCACCCCCCCCCCCACCTCCCCTCTGGTCACCATCTGTTTGTTCTCTGTAGTTAAGAGTCTGTTTCTTGGGTGGAAAAATCTGTTTCTTGGTTTGTCTCTCTTTTTCCTTCGCTCATTTGTTTTGTTTCTCAAATTCCGTGTATGAGTGAAATCATGTGGTATTTGTCTCTGATTTCACTTCGCATTATACTCTCTAGCTCGGTCCGTGTTGCTGCAAATGGCAAGATTTTACTCTTTTTATGGCTGAATCTTATGCCTTTGTTTATATGTAACACGTCTTCTGTATCCATGCATCTGCTGATTGACACTGGGCTGCTTCCATAACGTGAGTGTTGCAACTACGCTGCTATAAACATGGGAGCATGTGTCCCTTGAGTTAGTGTTTTTGTATTTTGGGGGGGGCAGTAGATACCCAGGAGTGCAGTTGCCGGATAGGAGGGTAGCTGCACTTTTAACTTTTTGAGGCACCTTCATACCGTCTTCCATAGAGGTTGCACCAGTTTGCTTTCCCAGCAACAGTGCAAGAGGGTTCTTTTTTCTCTACATCCTCGCCAACACTTTCTGTTTCTTAAATTTTGGTTCTAGTCATTCTGACAGGTGTGAGGGGATACCTCATTGTGGTTTTGATTTGCATGTCCCTGATGATAAGGGATGATAAGCATCTTTTCATGTGTCTGTTGGTCATCTGTTATGTCTTCTTTGGAGAAGTGTCTATTCACATCTTCTGCCCATTTTTATTTTTTTAAAAGGTTTAAATTTATTTGACAGAGAGGTAGAGAGCCAGAGAGCACAAGCAGGGGAAGAAGCAGAGGTAGAGGGAGAAGCAGGCTCCCACTGAGCAGAGAGCCTAATGCAGGGCTCGATCCCAGGACTCAGGATGACCTGAGCCAAAGGCAGCTGCTTAACCAACTGAGCCACCCAGATACCCCATCTTCTGCCCATTTTTAATTGGATTGTTATTTGGGTGTTGAGTTGTATGATTTCTTTTTTTTTTTTAATATGGGGGCAGGGCGGGGCAGAGAGAGAGAGAGAGAATCTTAAAAGCCGGTTCAGCACCCAATGCAGACCCTGATGTGGGGCTCCATCTCAATGAGATCATGACCTGAGCTGAAATCGAGAGTCAGACACTTAATTGACTGAGCCACCCAGGTGCCCCTGTACCATTTCTTTATATATTTTGGATACTAACCCTTTATCAGATATGTCATTTGCAAATATCCTCTCCCATTCAGTAGGTTGCTTTTTAGTTTTGTTGACTGTTACCTTTGCTGTACAGACACTTTTTATTTTGATGTAGTCCCAATAGTTTATTTTTGCTTTTATTTCCCTTTGCTTCAGGAGACATACCTAAAAAAATGTTGCTAGATTCAATGTCAGAGAAACTACCGCCTGTGGTCTCTTCTAGGATTTTTATGGTTTCATGTCTCTCATTTAGGTCTTTTATCCATTTTGAGTTTATTTTTGTGTACGGTGTAAGAAAGTGGTCAGTTTCATTCTTCTCCATGTCCCCACCCAGTTTTCCCAGCACCATTTGTTGAAGAGACTGTCTCCTTCCCACTGTATATTCTTTCCTGCTTTGTTGAAGAGTAATTGACCATATAATTCTGGGGTTATTCCTGGGTTTTCTGTTCTATTCTATTGATCTAGGTGTCTGTTTTTGTGCCAGTACCATGCCGTTTTGATTACCGTAGATTTGTGGTATAACTTGAAGTCAGGAATTATGATGCCCCAGCTTCGGTTTTCTTTTTCAACATGACTTTGGCTATTCGGGGTCTTTTGTGGTTCCGTACACATTTTAGGATTGTTTGCTCTAGTTCTGTGAAAAATGCTGTTGGTATTTGGATAGGGACTGCATTAATTGTGTAGATTGCTTTGGGTAGTGTAGACATTTTAACGATATTTGTTCTTCCAGTCCATGAGCATGGAAGGGATGTCTTTCCGTTCCTTTGTGTCCTCTTCAATTTCTTTCATCAGCGTTTTCTCGTTTTCAGCGTTCAGGTCTTTCACCTCTTGGTTAGGCCTGTTCATAGGTGTGTTATTATTTTTAGTGCAATTGTAAATGGGATTGTTTATTTCTTTCTCCTGCTTCAGTACTGGTGTACAGAAATGCAACAGATGTCCGTAGATTGATTTTGTAGCCTGTGACTTTACTAAATTCGTTTATCAGCTCTAGCAGATTTTTGGAGGAGTCTTTTGGGTTTTCTCTGTATAGTATCGTGTCATCTGCAAATGGTAAAAGTTTTATTCTCCCTTACCGATTTGGATACCTTTTATTTCTTTTTGTTGCCTGATTGCTGTGGCTAGGACTTCCAGGGCTATGCTGGAGAGACCTGGTGAAAGTGGAGATTCTTGTCTTGTACCTAACCTTAGGGGAAAGGCTCTCAGTTGGAAATTAATGGGCTTTGGACAAAACTATTTCTTTAAAAAAAAAATAGAACCAAGAACTGCCTTCGGAGCAATGACTATTTTTAGGTTTGATTTGAAGGTGTAGCTGTTAAATAGTGGCTCTCTTCTTCCATTTCAGGATTCTTGGTATTATAAGGAAAAACCTGTGTCTCCCTCAAGACAAACCTGTACAATCAGAAAGGGGAAAAAGCCTCTGATTTCTCTCCTTTGACCTTCTTAACTAATCAGAAAATTACTTTTCTAATAAGTGTGTAGAGTTAAAGAACAATTAATCACATTTATATGACAGCCCATCCCTTGAATAATGTTGATATATGAGAGATCCCATTTGATAATCACAGTAGTAACCAGACTTTGGGGTTTTCTAAAGGGAATTTCCTCTTTTTTTTTTTTAAGCTGTTTTTTTTTTTAATTTAAACATATAATGTAATCCCACCCCCCTCTCCCAACCCCTCTCCCCCCCACCCCCCTCAGTTTGTTTTATGACATTAAGAGTCTCTTGGTTTTTCTCCCCATCTTGTTTCATTTTTTCTTTTCCTACCCCCTTAACCCCCACCCCCGTTGCATCTCCACTTCCTCATATCAGGGAGATCATATGATAGTTGTCTTTCTCCAATTGACTTATTTCGCTAAGCATAATATGCTCTAATTCCATCCATGTCGTCACAAATGGTAAGATTTCATTTCTTTTGATGGCTGCATAGTATTCCATTGTATATATATATACCACCTCTTCTTTATCCATTCATCTGTTGATGGACATCTAGGTTCTTTCCATAACTTGGCTATTGTGGACATTGCTGCTATAAACATTCGGGTACACGTGCCCCTTCGGATCACTACGTTTGTATCTTTAGGGTAAATACCCAGTAGTGCAATCGCTGGGTCATAAGGTAGCTCTATTTTCAATTTTTTGAGGAACCTCCGTGCTGTTTTCCAGAGTGGTTGCACCAGCTTGCATAAAGGGAATTTCCTCTTAAAGGAGCATCGCTGTATTTTTTCCCCCTCGAAACCATTGAAATGTTTGTGTTTTTGTTTTTTGTTGAAATGTAGTGGACACACACTATTACATTAGTTTCAGGAAATTGCTTTGATTATAATAAAATCATACCTTTAAACAGTTTTCCTTACTTTTTGTAAACCACAATGTGGTTGTTCTTTGTAGCTATTTTTTCCGGCCATTTACAGGGTTCCTTAAAGAGAATGCAGCTATGTACATCCCGCATCTTTCTACACAAAGTTGTATATACATCAAACATCCTTTTCTCCATTGCACTTATGAGGACATGAGGACATGCATCTTCTTACAAAAAGCATATAGGTCTGTTTGTTTTGAGGCCTTGCTGAGCACCACTGATGTAAAGTATACATTTAATTCTTAGCCATCTTTACCCTTAACTATTAGAATAATCCTATGGGGTAAAGTACCATCATTGGCCCCATTTCACAGATAAGAAGAATGAGGCTTCCAGAGAATCAAGTAACTTACCAGTGACTTCTCAGTTGAGGGGGTGATCAATTAGAAGTCATATTAGACCGACTCCAGAGCCTGTGGGGTTTAACTGCTAAGTATGTGTACCTTCCTCATTTTCAAGAGCTATTCACACTGACCTCTGGCACGAGAAATTCCTTCCAGCAGGTTAAGTAAAAGTTGGATTTTGCTTTCTGTACAACTCCCCAGGCATTCAGCATCTTGCTGGAGGCGCTAGTGGGTAGAAGAAATTGCTTGTGTTTAACAGAGAAGGGCCAGGGTTTGCTGACATGTTTAGTTAATCCACAAGGAAATTGCTGATGAGGATTCTGGTTAATTAGTTGTGGAATTTTAAAAAACGAGCAGATGTGCCATGGTAAAATGCATTTTACTTCCCGAGCCCTGGGGGAAAGCACTGGGTATGTTCTGCGGCTGTGTGTACTTACATATCTTGATTGAACATTCAACAGCATGTTTTGCAAGACTCAGGTATCCTGGCTTTGTTCCAGCGCGGATAATTAGATTCTGCTCCGGCTCTCCCAACAGTCCCAGGCAGGTACAGGATTAATCATAAGAACTACAACGAACAAGCACCTACTACGCACCAGTCACCACACTGGGAAATTTCCAGACATCATCAGTCCTCCCCATAGTCCTGCAGACTAACTTCTCTTTTCTCCCCCTTTAATGGGGAAACTGAGGCTCAGAGAGAGGTTAGTGACTTGCCCGATGCTGCACATGAATGAGTGGCAAAACAGAGATTCAAACTTGCACATGCCTGGCACCAAAGCCTGTATCTTTCCTCTTCTGCACTCTTCCTTTGCGGGGGAAAATGCATTCGAGGGGCGCCTGGGTGGCTCAGTCACTTAAGTGTCTGACTCTTGATTTCGTCTCAGGTCATGATCTCAGGGTCATGGAATCGAGCCCCACATTGGGCTCTGCCCTGGGCATGTGGTCTGCTGAGGATTCTCTCTCTCCCTCTTGCTCTGGCCCTCCTGCTCGCCAGTGCACACTTTCTCTCTCTAAAAAAAAGAAAAGAAAAGTGCATTTGACCCCCCCCCCCAAAAAAAGCCAAAGCCTGCAAAAAGGGTATGTCATGGAAAATGAGTTTCCTACTGGCTCTTAGCCCTCTGGTTTTCCTCCCTGGAGGCCCAGCCTTATGTTCTTCTGTGTCATCCAGTGTATTCAATGCATCTACACCTTCTTTTTTTTTTTTTTTTTTAAAGATTTTATTTATTTATTTGTTAGAGAGAGTGAGCACAGGCAGACAGAGTGGCAGGCAGAGGCAGAGGGAGAAGCAGGCTCCCTGCCGAGCAAGGAGTCCGATGTGGGACTCGATCCCAGGATGCTGGGATCATGACCTGAGCCGAAGGCAGCTGCTTAACCAACTGAGCCACCCAGGCGTCCCGACACCTTCTTTTCTTTTTGAAGTTTCTGTTATAGGTTATTTGGCTAAAATGGACTATTTCTATGTACTGAATTTTCATATTTAAAATTTGTAAATGCTTTGGGAGCAAAGTGCGGAAGGGTTTTGTGTGAGTATTGAGCAAAGAGCAGGCCGTTGTACACATCTTTCAGGGAAAGTCATCAGGAACGGCAGGTCTCCTGTTTATACATATGACCGGGAGAGGTCGAGGATACCAGAATGTCACAGGGTAACTGTGTCCTCGCTTCTGACAGCCAAGTAAGTAACACACTTGCACGCACGGAGACCAGCTATCATGTGCATGTTGTGGTTTCTGACTTTTTGTTTTCCTGCCAGTTTAAAACCGGCGTTTTCCCCGTGTCTTATTTTCTGAAACATTATCTATAATCATAGCACAGCAGTCCATTAAATGCATATACATTTAGGTTGTTTCTGGTATTATCTTTTATCCATTTAAACGGTTGTGGTGCATCCTTAAAATACAAGCATCTGCATGTGTCTTCACATTTCAACACGAGAACTTCTGAAGAGTGCCTTCCGTAAACTTTAAACTTACACGAAAAACCTAGCAGGTTTCTGTGTGCCACGGATGACACTAAGTAATTCTCGATTTTGTCGTAGGTCAGAATGCTGTCTTCTTTTGGATTTAATTTGTGTTTCTTTGATACCTGATGAGTTTTAGTATTTTTCCAGTTTCATATCTTCGGGAATTGTTTGCATCTTTTCTTCCATTTTCTGGTGGGTTATTTTCCTTACTGATCTGTAAAACTCTATTTATTACAGATATTAAATATTTATCTATTATATACAGAGCACAGTTGGTTCCTCTGCATTTTATTTCCCCTTATGGTGATTTTTTTTTTTTTTGGTCTCCCAAAACTTTAGAATTTTTATGTGCTTATATTAAAATCTTTTTCTTTGCTTTCTTCCTTTGGTATTATGAGATAAAGCCTTCGCAGTTCTCAAGAATATGTACATATTTACTGATATTTTAACCCCTTACTCCACTGTTTTCTTTTTCACTTTGAATTACTTCATTCATTTTGAACTCACATAGGTGTAGGTGTGAATGAAGAAACTTGATTCCGTTCCCCCCTCCCCATGATTTGCTAATTGCCCCCAACAAAGTCCCAACGAGCCGTAATTTCCCAGCTGACTAAACATGCCCCCTTTACTGTGCGCTTTTCACGTAGTTGTGCTTCTTTCTAATTTCGGATTCTGCCCATGCATTTGCCTGTTCCCAAGCCAGAACCACACTGTTTTAATTACTACAGCTTCACAGTATATATTGGGTGACATCGTAGTTTCCTGCCTGTGATTCTCCCTTCAAGCACGATGCATTAGCTCTTATCTTTAATTTATTCATCCAAAAGAAACTTCATAATTATAATGTCAAATTCGATTTTCCAAATCCTCTTGGGATTTAGATTGCTACTACATTTGATTTATAGATTAATTTGAGAAGAATGGATGTCTTTCTAACATTACAACTTCCCATCTCTCCATTTATTAAAGGTTTAATTGAACTGTCTATAAATTATAAAACAGTATTAAATATTAATTGTGTTAGGAGGCATCTTTGTCTTGCCTAACTTTAATGAGACTCGGAGCCTGTGGGTTACGAGCACGAGATCACTCGAGTCAGAAATGCTTGGGCTTATAGTCCAGCTTCACCTATCGGTACCTTGGGTCCTTGGGCAGATTGTTTCTCTGCGCCAAATTTCTTTACGTGAATAATCAGGCTAATACAAATACCTACCTGGCGAGATGGTGATGGGGTTTAAATGAGATAGTACATGGGAAAGTATGTCCCGTGGCTCTCGGTAAATGTTAGCTGTTGGTATTACTTCATCCTTCAGTATGCTGGTGTCTGTGGGTTTGAGATGGATGTTCTTTTTTTTATATTAAAGAGGCAGCCTTCCTGGTTTCTTAAGATTATTTTTTCTTGATTAGTAATGGATGTTGAATTTACTAAGTGCCTTTCCGGAATCTGTTGAGATGATCATTTTTTTTTGTTCTGACCTATTTCTGCACTGAATTATGATTTCGTATTAAATGTAATGATAATGGATCTCAATGGGACGTGACAGCTTTTCTTTTAATAAATTATGCTTTTGGTAGATAGTGCTCGAAATTTTGACTGGTCAGGGAGCTTCTGCTTGTCGGCCTGACCTAGGTGGGCCTGCCTGTCAGCGTTCTGGCAGGCGTCTGGGCGTCTGGTAGGCGTCTGCGGGTGTCGGGGGGCAGGGGGGCTGCCTGGCTCAGTGGGTGTAGAGCATAATGCGCCCCTTGCCCAACCCTGACAGGAGCAGGGCTTGGCCTGGGTCGGGCTGTGGGGTTGCGGGCAAGCTTTGCTGTGTAGCTGCTGCTTCTAGACATTTTGGGCCCTGACTCTGTGTTCGCCTGTGCCTCTCACCCCACCAGGCTCCCTGGTGGCTCCAATTCCAGAAAATTCTGTAGCAGGAATCCACTTTCTTCTCATTAGTGACCTCGCCCCTCCCCGAGCCACTTAATGTTTTGGCTCTCTCTTCCAATACGCTCACACATCAGCCTGCCTTCTTCCAAAAATATGCCCCTCTCAATTGTCTGCCAGCAACTCCTTATCCTTTCTCGTAATGTGTTGACTTTATATTTTTTATCCATTCACTATCAATTTAGTGGTGACCCGAGAGGAGTAAAAATAAACACTGTGTCTGATCCACCACGTCAGATGAAGTTCTGCTAACTTGGTAAATTTCTGCTAACTTGGTAAAGTGGCTTGGGCCCTTTACTGATATTAAATGATCCACTTTGTCTCATTCAGTGTCTTTGCCTTGGATTCGTCTTTTTCTGGTATTAATATCATGACTCCAACTCTCTTTAGACTGGCATTTTCCTGATGTATCTGAACCTCTCCATTTTCATATAAAATGTTCCTGTCCTTGTGTCCTGAGGTAGTCTTGTAAACACAAAAATGACTAGGTTTTACTTTAGAGTGAGAAATCTTTGTTGTTGTCGTTTTTACAAATTAGGGCGTTTAGCCTATTTTCAGTAATTTTTAATATTTCCACAGTCATTCCTACTCATACACTTCTGTCTTCTTGCTCTACAATTTTGGCTGTTTTTCCCCCCCTTGGCTTTTCTTTCCTGTCTTCTTTGTTATACAAGCTGCATTTTCTTTGCTTCTTTATTTTCCAGTGTTTGGGAAGATACATGTCCTGTTTTTAATTGTTCGTTACACTCTGCTCCAGTAGAGCAAATGAGTAGGCAGTGTCCTTTGGGAGGGAGCCTCACATACTTTCACACTCTTTCACCTTCTTCCTCTGTCACCAGCTTCTTTGTTGATTGAATCTGGGATGTTGGGTTTGATTTATCAAATTACTAATTTTTAACTTTACTGTTGATTAATTTTTTGAATTTCTGAAAGGAAAATCATGATATTAGAAGCGGAGTTTGTTGGTTATCTGGACTTCCCACTTGTTTGATCCCAGTCATGGCCCTTTTATGCACAACTTCCTCATTCTCGAATTCTTTCTCACCGTCATGCAGGTCATTGCTTTCATTTTCAAGGAACTTTTTGGAGAGAGAGGTGGAATGCTTTTAAAGCTGTTGCACATCTTATAGTGCTTTTCTTTTGCCTTCACAAGCAAATTGGCTCAGTATTGAAAGTCGCAATTCTTTTTTTCCTGCAAAACTCTATAGATGATAATCTCTGCTTTTCTAGAATTTGATGCTGCAAAGTCGTGGTCTGGCTTGAATTTATAGAATTCAGTGATGTGTGTTTGTATAGATAGATGATGGGTGGATGGGTGGATGGATGGGTGGATGGATGGATAGATTTCTGGATGTGGGTTTTATTTCGTTAGGACTAAGCTGGCCCTTGATCTTCTCCCAAACCATCTTTTCTCTTTAATGAAATCTTGGCCCATCACTCTGTCCTGTTTCAGATTTCCTCCTCAGTAACATTGCAGATGTGCATTGCCTATGACAATTCTGTCTTCCATGTTTCCTCCTCCCTCATCAGTTCAGTCTTGTGGACCTTCCTTGAGAAGCCCAAGATCAGACTCAGGTGTGTTCTCATTTTAATTTTCTGTATCACTAGTTCTGCTTTTTCCTGCTACCAGTGTCATTTGCTGATACATGTGTAGCTCCTCTGCAGTACCATCTTACCTCTTCCATATGCAGTTTTTTCTTATCCTGTTGTCTTTTCCTGTCTTCCTTGGTCTTTTCACCCAAGCCTACACCCACCTCTTGACCTTCTGCTCAGATATCCCCTCCAGGGTTTCTCTGGCCACACAGTTCTCTCGTTATGCTTGCTCTCCTTTTCTTTCACCGCACACTGGAATTTTCCATTGATTAGTCTGTCATCTCTTCCACCAGACTAGAGGCTTCATGCTACATCCGTTTTATTTAGAGCCATGCCTCTGTGCCTAGCACAATGGCTAGCAAACAGTAGGCACTTGATAATTGTTTGTTGGATGAGTGTAGGTCCACATCACTCTGGCTTGCATTCCCTTCGGCCCGGCCAGCATTGTTTTGAGCCAGAGGTTCCCAGACTTATATCATCGAAGGATCTCTCTTCTTCTATATTCATGTGCCATCCGTACTCATATTTACTGAACGCTCATCATTCTCTGTGTTTGCCATGTGGTTAGGCCTCACCCTCAGCAATGAAATTTCTGAAGTGAAGGTGATGTCCTAGTTCCAGTTTCTTAAAATACATTAAAATAAACACATAACTGTAACAAATGTAAGCTCCATCCAGGAGTCACTCACATGTGATGGAAGAGCAGTGACTGCACTTGGGGATGCCCTGGCTGTAGAGGAGCTTGGCCTGCTGGGTTTCCTCAAGGAGCTCAGGTCTTCTCGATCTGGGCGCTGATCCTTCCCATGTTCTCCATTTGAGCCTGCGTGAGTCATTGGTTTCTGGCTGCCTGTAACGGGATGGCACAGGGACGAGGACCAAAGAACCACAGTCAGCAGGGACGACACCATCCTTTCCTGATGAGGTGAGGGGAGGCTGGGGAGAGAGGCATTAGATGTACAACCAGATAAGCAAGATGATGACAGATCCTGCTTAGAGCTTTTCAGGAAATAAACCACAGGGTGTAGAGGGTGGTATCTGAGAGTAGTGACAGGTAGATAGAGATTGGAGGAGAAAAGGACTGAGCCATGGGAAGGCCAGAGAACATGTCCCAGGCAGGAAGAAGAGCAAAGGTCTGGAGACAGGAAAGGGTAGGACTGAGGGGAGTCAAGAGTGTCTGCTAGCTCATGGTGCAGGGGCATCCTGAATGCTTCCAGATCTGAAATGCAGAGCTGGACCGTCTACACCATAGCCCGGACAAGAATCCAGGTTTGTACAGTTTGGGCAGGCCTTGGACCCTGCAGAAGTATTATTGACTCAATAATCATACATGTGGCGT
The DNA here is from genome assembly GCA_003697995.1 of Taxidea taxus jeffersonii. NCBI lineage: Eukaryota > Metazoa > Chordata > Mammalia > Carnivora > Mustelidae > Taxidea > Taxidea taxus. Next base: position 41,605 of record RCUC01166235.1, read on the forward strand.
TGGACACAGCAGAGGCCTGGATGATTAGTGAGCAGTGGACTTCCCAGGAGCCCTATGTATGGTTTTCCCAGCCCCCGCTAACCCTTTGCAACCGTGGGGCTTAATGAGTCCTGGTACACTTGCGTGTGTGGGAGACAGGATGGAAGGGACTCCTGTCTGGGGCTAGCGTCTCCCTGCCTGGGAGGGGAGAGTTGCAGAAGGGCCTGTACGCCAACAGCTGCAGTTGGATCACCTCCCACTAGGGGGCACTGTGATGCTGCGGGAAGTGGGGCAGGCTTGGCAGCTCCTCCCTGCAAAACTTAGTAGCCCCTGGGACTCTGGAATGTGAGATTGTAAAGCTTGGTGTTAAAAAAAAAAAAAAAAAGTAAGATAAACTCACTGACTCACCCGATCATTGGCTGGGGAGTTTGCAGATGCCCAGGGAGCATTCAGAACTGGGAGGGTCTGACATCCTTTGGATGGGTCTGGGCCCAGGTGGAGGGTGGCACGTCCATGGATGCTGCAGGCAGGGAACACTGGAAGGTGGAGATGGGGACACTGGCTTCAGAAGGCTCTTGGGCTGACACCTCCAGCCTCCGCCTGGGGTTGGTCACTGTGGAAAGCTTGTGTGTTTGGCAGCGGGATGGCCAGGACACTCCATCCGAATGGCTTCTTTGGTTCTCTCTGGAGTATGATGTGAGCTCGGCAGCAGATGGGCAGCGAAGGGCAGGCTTTGATCATTAGCAGAGGGTGGAAAAGGTCTGGACTGGTGGTTGTGCAGAGGGTGGCTTGGAACGCGGGGGCCTTGCTCGCTGTGCCCAGGCCCCTTGTGTTGGCGATGGGGCATTGGGAGGGGAGCCAGTCTGCCAGCTTTGCTGGTCCTCCAAGGGTGCTCTGGCCTCCCCCGCTTGCACTTCCTCTCTCTCCTTTCACAGAGAAGATCCCCTAAGCCACCCCTTGGTATCATCACTGATAGCCTCGGTCCCACTTGGTGGCTCCCAGGTGCTATCTTGCTTCCTGGAGGCTGGTGTCCCTGGGGAGGGTCACAAGAGAGCGAGCTGGCTTGGAACGGATACTAGAAGCCAGTGCCTCGCTCCAGAAAAGTGCTGAGCTCTCCCTGCAGCCCTGACCGTGGACGAGGAAGCTGTGCCGGCTCGTGAGCTGGCTGAGGCAAGGCGTCAGGAGAGACGGGGTGGGAGGTTACCAGTTGGACTTGCTAACAGATTAGATGTGGGCACCAGATGGGGCAGCTAGTGGATAGTGGGGTCATGAACTGAGACACGAGGAGGGAAAATCATTTAAATATGTACAGAGAAGAAGACCAAAAGATGTTCCCAAAGCCAAGAAAAGACACGTTTCTCACGAAGTAGGGAGTGGGCGCTTCTGCTGCCATGGGGAAGTGTGACAAGACCAGGACAGAACTCGGATTGCTGTTTGAGGGTGTCCTCAGAGAGCGCCGCTTCACGGGGTGACGGGGTGGGTGGCAGATGGGACAAGTTGGAGATGCATGTGAGGAGAGCAAGTGGGGCCACTGAGCTTTATTTCAAGAACTTGGGGGAGAAAAGGACATATACAGGACTATGGCAGGAGAGGGTAAAGGGACGGAGGATCAGCTTCTTAAAAAGCAGAAGTACTCGAACTCTGTAGCAGGGTGACCGCGGTTAATCATGTGGTATGATTGAAAGTTGCTAAGAGACTAGGTCTTAGACGTTCTCATCAGGGGACAAATGTCACTGTGTAGTGATGGGGGTTAAGTAGACATATTGTGATCATTTTGTGACATATACACATTGCACACTTGAAACTAATAAGTCAGTTACATCTCAATAAAACTAAATTTTAAAAAAAGCTAATTCCACTGAGTGCAGTGAGCGTTCGCCGGCTCTGCTATTTGTGCAGCTATCACCAGGACCCCTAAGACATTGCTACTCCAGTGGTGGTCCGTGCACCGCAGGTCGGCCTTGCTGCAGAGCTGGTCGGAAATGCAGAGTCTCGGGCCCGCTCCCTAGACTTCCCCAGTCAGACTCTACATTCCAGCAAGACTCCCCCCCGCCACCCCTCAGGAGGTCCAGAGGCACATTCAAGCATGAAAAGCACCGACTGAAGGGGCCCACTCCCAGGGAAAAGGGAGGGTAGGCTTCAGGTGGGGAAGGAGCTAAGCCCAGACTGAGAAAGAAGGAATCCAGGGTTACCCCCACAAAGCACCCCGACAGTGTCCCACGGTCAGGCCACGCCGGCCACAGATGGTGCCTGGGAGACTGAGGTCCAGTTGCCTGGAAACTTAGCGAGCTGTACATGCAGCAGCAAAAACCAATCATCCGACACCCACGGTCACCCTCCCTCCTTTCCGAGCCAAGCTTCTTGAGAGGGGAGCTGAACATTCTGGGCCTCCCAGTGCCTTGCTTTCCACCCACACCTCAGCTCCTCCAAACACGCATCCTCCCCCTCACTCCACGGAACTGCTTCCAGACCGGCCGTCTTCTCCCGAAACCGTTCTCAATGGAGACTTTTAACATCACTCTTTGTATTAGCTAGTTTTTTTAACTACAGAGAATACATAGTTATGGCAAAGAAAAATCCACTGAGTGCAGGAAGAGGAAGATAGAAATCTAGTCTCGTTCTGCCCTTCTGGGACCTCCAGAGTTCCCTGCATTCAGCCCATGGGCAGAAGGGACCCTGAGCTGGACGCCCTTACTGTGTGAGCACCTTAGCTGGAGGGGAACGCCGGGCCTCTACTACCGGCCTTGTGGCAAGCGGCAGGCACAGCGCCCCGTGTGGATGCGGCGGGCGCTGGGCAGTGTGGCCCTTGGCTGGGAGGCTGCCGCCTGGAAATGGCTCTACTCTGGAGGGAGGAAGAGGAATCTGGTCGGGCCTCCCCATCTCTGCCCCAGATGCTGCAACAGACAACCAGTACCCAGGTCTTCCCCCACCTGGACACATAAGTCCCCAGAAGTGGGAATGGCTGGATTAAAGCGTGTGCTTTCCACTTGGGAGGATAATTTCGCATTGCCGTCCTGCTGCACCCCATCGACAGCCCTGCCGATCACGGGAGAGTGCTTAGTTCAGGACGCCGTGGCCAGCAATAACGGTTAGCATTTTTGGAAAATATATTTTTCCAGCGTTAAAGGCGGATGTCATCTCATCATGGTTTTAATTTGCATTTCTTGAACTTTGCGAGAGTTGGAGTATCTTTTTCATGTATTTATTTTAATCCAAGGTCTTTCACCGTTCACTCTTTTCATGGCCTGCGTGCCTTTCTTCAACCAGCTTGTTCTCTTTTTCTTACTGCTTTGCAGGAACTCTGAAAGAAGTCATCCCTTCATTTCTCATGTGCCGCCAGTATGTTTCCAGGGGGTCATTTTCTTTCTGCTCTATTTCTGTTGTTCCCCTTTGCCTGCATGCCGGAGACTGCCATTTTTCACAGAGTCCAACTTCTCTGTTTCTTCCTTCATGATTTTTGTCTCATGCTTAGAAAGGCTGTCCTCGTGCCAAGATTAATTTTACATTCTCACGTTTTCTTCTAGTGCTAGAGTCACACTTGAATCCAGATTCTGTGACTCGCCGTTGCTTTGGCGATGACGTGGGTTCTCAGTGCCCCAGTTTCCTCCGCCCGTGAGCAGGAATGAGTGAGGGTGGCGGCCTCCTGGAGTTCATGGGGAGACCGAGGGAGGTGGCTCGGCCCCCAGAGCAGGCCCCCGCCAGTGGGCAGCAGGCGCTAGCTCATGTGCGGGGCATCGGGGACTGCGTCTCTGTTGGCTCTGGCTGCTGTCGCAGCGCTGCCACGGAGGGGTGTGGGGGCTTCCACAACAGGCGTTTACTTCTCTCACTTCTGGAGGCTGAAGGTGCAATATCCGATTGCCGGCCGATTTGGTTCCTGGTGAGAGCTCTCTTCCTGGTTTGCAGACCGCCGCCTTCTTGCCGGATCTTCCTGTGGTGGGGGGGAGTGGGGGAGATCTCTCTCTCGTGCTTCTCTCCTTGTAAAGCACTAAGCCCATCTGTGAGGACTTGGCTCTCGTGACCTCATTACCTCCCACAGCCCCCGCCTCCAAAGACAGTCACGTGGGTGTGAGGGAGCGGGTAGGGCTTCAGAGTATGAGTTTGAAGGAGGATATAAACGTTCAGCCCTTAACAGACCATGTGTACATTCGATGCAGGCTGCGCCTGTGTTGCTTTCTTTAAAAAAAGAAACCTAGAACGTGATGATTTCATATGTGTATACGTCGTGAAATTAACCGCAGTCAAGTTCATTAACACATCCATCACCTCACGTAGTCACCGTGCGTGCGCCCACGTGCGCTGAGACTTCTGATCCCTTCTCTCAGCAGACTTCAAGTACACAATGGAGGATTGTTAACCAGAGTCACCGTGCTGTAATTAGATCCCCGGGACTTACTCATCTTCGAACCACAAGTTTGTACCCTTTCACTAACATCTCCTCCGTGCCCCTCCCTCCCGCCTCTGGCAACCGCCATTCTACTCTCTGGTTCTAGAAGTTCGACATTTAAATGAAATTGTAGGGTATCTGTCTTTCTGTGTCTGGCTCACTTCTCTCAGCCGTTAGAAAATAGAAGGAAATCCTGCCCCTTTTAACAGTGTGGGGTGAACCTGGGGCCCGTTACGCTCGGAGAAGTAAGCTGTGTGCCCGTTTTTGTGTTTGCAAGGGTCATTTTGATTCCAGATCCCACACTCACAAGCAGCCCCTGGAGTAGTTCACTGCCCCCCAAACATCTCTGTATGGGTAGGTCACACAAGGAGGGTCCTTCCCTGGTCTCTGTCTGCCCCGTGGCAGGACCCGGGACAAATTCCATAATGCACGAGGTATGGAAGAGGGAGTAGGTTTACTGGGTAAACTTGCACACTGGGGCTCTCGGTAGAAGAGGCAGGCGCAGGGTTAACTGATTGCTGACCTCGCCCGGGGGACATGCCGGGGCCTGGGCAGACTGGGTTTACGCTCCAGGGAAGGGACTCTGTCCCCACGCCTCCAGCGGCTTCCCTTCTTCGGGCTGAGAGCGGCCCTGCCAGCTGGGGGAATCAACACAGTACCGGGACACCAGCACAGGAGTTATGTGGGAAAGCCAGCTGCCTGGCTCCTTGATGACCTATAGGGGAAACTGGGTTCAGGCCTAGCCCCTCTGGCCAGAGGGAAGAAGCCCCAGCCCTTGTAGGAAGCCAGGATCAGGTACTGGCCCTCACACTGGGAAATAAGAGACACCCGCCCCCCACCCCCACCGTTTCCACAAGACTGTTAACTCCTGACGACAAAGGCTACACCTTGCTTATCTTTGTATCCCTGGCATACAGTAGGTGCTTCATGAATGCTTGTTTAATGAATGACTACCTGAGTGCCTAGCAGGCATAGGCCAAGCATTGTTGATGTAGTGATGTGATAGGTTTGATTCCCCACCTTCCACGACTTTACACTCTAGGGCTCTGATAGACACAGTTAGTGTGTAAAATGGAGGCTCTGTCTGCAGTGGGCACCGTGGAATCACAAGGGTAGCAAATGCCTACATCTTCCAGGAGGGGGAGCAAGGAAGGCTCCCTGGTGGAGGTGATGACAAGCTAAGCTGAAGTACAGCCTGACAACCTACCAGGGGCTTCACCACCTGTGAAAGGCCCCTTAGCCTGAAATATAGTCATGTCGGGAGAACCCTGAATGGTCCAGTCTGGCCAGAGCCCAGGGTGGCCATGGGCCAGATTAAGAAGAGCCACATAAACCCCATCAAGGCCTTATCCTGTATGCGGCAAGGAGCTGTTCATGGAGTTGGCTCGGCATGCAGGGGTGAGCAGCTTTCGTTGTAAAGAACCGGTTTCTTGCAATAAAGCCTTTTTCCTCCTCTTCTCTTAATTATCCCTCTGGAGACCGTGCAATGATTTTCAAGGAGCCTAGTTGCCCAGTTAGGAACTAATAAATCACCAAAGTCCCCCAGGCAGCTGGGCCTCCCAGAACACATCCATGGAATGTATAGATTTCGTAGAAAATGAAATCGTCCAAAGAGTCTTACCGGTCGTCATCAGGCCCGGCTCAGACAGGCTCCCATGTGCTGACATGCAGAGGACGTCCCTGGTGCGGACAGCAGGGGCCCCGGAAGCGGCCTCAGCCCTACCACGTGGCTAGAACAATGTCCTTTCCGGAGAGCTTCAGGATGGCAAGAGAGTATTTCGATTTCGTTTTCTTTTAGTGGTAGGGTCCTCAGGAGGTCTGATCCTTCCCTCAGGAAGAAGCAGGAGTACAGACTGCTGGGGCACAGAAGAGATGCATCACGGCCCAGTTCTCCCTCCACACCGCGGGAGCCTCGGGTGAAGGAGTGTGTGCAGTTGGCAAAACGGGTCACAAGGTGTGCTCCTTCTTCCATCCCATTTTACCTTCTTCCATATGGAGGTTTGGCCGAAGTCCAGCTTGGACCTCCCTCGGTCTGAGTCTGCGCACCTGTGGCCGCGATAAAAATCTTAAAAACGGCACCATGGCCACTCCATCCCCAGGACGGTCTGCTGAAACCTTCCTCTGCCCAAGGCCAGAATGCCCAAGAAAAGGCTGGGCCTCCTGAATGAACACTGGGTTCTGAGGACTCAAGATAACCTGTCGGTAGGTACTTGCCTTTGACACTGGGTCGTCGAGCCGTGTGTTGCGCAGCCGCGGAGCGCCGGGTGTTGTGCCGGGAAGGCCAAAATGAACGAGAAGCCTGCCCACGTGGCCAGCGGTGCTGCGCTGAGTGAATGCCTACCACGTAAGTTCTGCAGGGATGAGGGTGCGGCGAGGGTGCCCATAGTTGGATACCCGCATGCCCTGAAATTATAAGAAAGGGTTCACAGATGGTGTGACTTCTGGTTTGGATGTGGAAAGACAAGTCAATGTTCTCCAGGGTGAGAGAGACAAGAAAGACGATCCAGAGTCTTAACAAAAGCAAAGAACTCAGCAAGTAGTGAAACACATGACAGAGCAGGATGTGTTCAGGGAGCGGATGTTAGATTCAGCACAACAGGAGCATCGGGTTGCCAGGAAGTGGCAAAAGATTCATTCTGGTAAGGTAGGGCAGAGCCCTGAGTCAAGGAATATGGGCTTAATTCCAAAGAATAGTTGATGCCTCACAAGCTGGGATGTGCTTTAGAAAGTTTTCCGTGGCAGACGCAGGATGCAGAATAGACAGAGGGAGGAAAGAGAGGAAGCATGGAGGTCAGGAGAAAGATGACAAGCCGGAGGCCACAGGAGCGCGTGGGGAGAGGAGGGGGCTCCTTGAGAACTTACCGGAATGAAAGACCTTAGATGCGAGGAGGAGTCATGAACGACCCTGAGGGTTTTCTGCTTTGTGAGTGGATTCATGGCTATATCATCTGCAAGGACAGGCGAAAGAGAGAAGTGAGTCTGGGGAGGAAAATGGGGGCTTCAGCTGTCAAGGCCGGTGTCCAGTCCACAGATGGTTGAGCACGCCAGTCTAGAGCATGGGCGAGTTGGATCTGCCGTTACAGACTTGTGAGTCTGTGGCTCTTCGGTGGTGGGTAAAGGATGACTGAAGTCATCTGGCGAGATCACGTGCAATAGGGGAAGTGGGACACAGACCATCGGGAAGATCCAAAATGGCTCCCTGCCCTGTCCTCTTGGAGTTGGAAATCCAGTGGGGTGAGCAGGGCTTCAATAGGGAGGAAGCCAGGTTGTAAAAAGATAAGATTTGGATTCTCGGGGTATAAGCAACAGAAAGCAAGGCTCACTAACTTAAACTAGTAGTACTCTATTGGAAGGACATGTAGGGACTGACAAAGGAAAGTGGAAGAACCAGGTCTCAGAAAGGACAAGAACGAGGGCATGTAGGGGGCTCAGGTGGGTAAACGTCTGACTCTTGGTTTCTGCTCAGGTCATGAGATCAAGCCCTGCCTTGGGCTTCATGCTCAGCATGGAGTCTGCCTGAGATGCTCTTTCTCCCTCTTCCTCTGCCCCTCCCCCCATGCACACTCTTTCTCTCTCTAAAATAAATAAATAGAGAAGAGAAGAGGAGAATGCAGACAGAGGGGTTTGGTAGAAGAGGCCGGTGAGGAGGCTCTTCCAGGCTCCCGTGCCTGCCCGGAGGATTCAGTCCCACGGTCTCCAGTCTCCATGACACAGTTGGCACTGGTTGTCTTAGCTCCAGTCACGCTCCCACCCCCTTGGCCTGCCAGGATTTTATCCAAAGCAGGAGTGGGAGTTCCTCTGTGAGAAATCTGGGGGCTGTTGCCAGATGTAGGGAAAATTGCCACCGAGCAGGTCATGCTAACAGATGGGAGGTGAGTGAGTCCAGACTGTGGGGTGTCAGACGGTTCTTCCAGTAATTGCAGAGCAACCTAGTAAGGAAAGGAGGCCAGAACTGAGAGAGAGAAGTTCAGCTATTAGTAGCTGGAAACAGGTAAGCAAAATTTAAACAATGATATGAAGAGGGAAAGTAAGCCTCGAGGAAAAGTGTGTTGTCCCCCGACACCTGCCCATGCCCAGAGCAATGAGGAATATGTGGGGTCTCCTTGCATACGGTCAACACCGGCCTCCAGCAGTCTATCCCGATGACCTAAGGAGAAGCAGGTATGGAAGGGATGGAGAAAGTGTGCTGGGCACAGGAGCCATTTGGCTCATGGCGTGATGACACATGCGTGAGGTGGTTTGCGGGCTGGTGTGAGTGTCTCCTCAGCATCTGTAACTTGGTTTTGCAGCTGAGATGCGAGTTAGGAATGGGAAGGGCAGGGCTTGCCTTCAGTGCACAGCTTGGGGCAGGATGGGGTACTCCAGAGATCACTGGAATTGGTCAGAATTCTCCCAGACTGGTAACAGAGAGGTGTTCTTTGGTGCTCCTGGCAAAAGTATCTCTCCTTAGTCTCTTGGGAAGAGACCGTACCCACACTTTTCTCTCTTGGGTATTCGTTAGTGTGATAAAGGGTATTGCAAAGTAATCTGTTGAGTAGCTTGTCAAGTCAGCCTTTAGTGTCGGAGAAAACCTTTCTATCAGTAACCCCCATAGAAAGTCCTTAACTTTCAGTGCACCATCACCTCTGTATAATGTCGTCCGCTCTTGTCCTAAAGGCTAGCGCCTAATTACAGGGTGTGCCAGGGTCAGAATGTGCTGTAGCCACATTTCTAAGGAAATCCAGCCTAGGAATTCTATTCCTGTGCACTTGCGATTGCTAATAATGATATCCTGTTTTTAAAAAATAATTGGCCTACTCAGTATTAATAAATATTTAACTTTCAACTCACAAGGGTCCATCCTAGACCTCGAGCCTAGAAGCAGGATAGCAGTTGTGTCCATCTGTCAGGTACACAGCGGGTTTGCTGTGTACCTGACAGATTTATTTTATATATTATATATATTTATATATATATATATTTATATATTTTTATATAAAAATATACATATATAATACAATATATATAAAAATACAGATCAGTGAGCCCACCTTGTCATCCAAGACCAGTGGGAGGGACACAGGATGGGTGCAGAGAACAGTCCGAAGGTAGAGGAGGAGGAAGGATCTGATGTGTGTGGAGGCAGAGGAACAGGAGTAGAGTTGGGGGCTCCTGGTGAGAATGTGGAGCACTTACTAGGAAGAACCATAAGGGATTCTGGAAAGAAAATACCAACCATTACTGAGCAGTGTCTGAGAGTTCCACCGAAACCAGAATTAATAAGTATATCCAGGACCCAGCTGTTGGGGTCAGTAGTGCTCTCTGCTACTCTCTGTCTGTCCAGGGAGAGAATGGAAGAGGACAGAGGATTGGAAGCATGCATTGCTAGAGATGGGAGAACACCTCAAACAAGGAAATGCATGAGGGGGAGGATGCTCATGACCATGGCCATGGCGCTACGGCGGTGGGTATTTGTGGGTCCAGAGCAGGCATGGAGGAACATGAAATCAAGGGATTCCTAGATAAATTTGAAGATCGGGTATAAGGAGTTTGAGACTGTGTTAAATTGAGGTGGAACAAAAGAAGGTTATCTTCTGTATTCGTTTCCGGGGGCTCCCATAACAAATGACCACAAACTGGGGGGACAAAACCACTAACCTTTGGTGGTGGCCAACAGTCCTTGGCATTTCTCGCTTGTACATCAGTCACCCCATGCTCTGCCTTGACCTTCACATCGCCGCCTTCACTGTCTCTTCTCCCCTGCTTATCCCCCGTAAGGCTACTCACTGCTTGTTGGATTAGGGCCCGCCTGGGTTTGTCTCGAGATCTTCAACTTTAGATCTGCAAAGACCCTTTTCCCAAGTAAGGTCACAGTCCTAGGTTTTGCGTGGACATATCTTTCGGAGGGTCACCATTCGACCCCTCCACAGTCCTAGAGTGGAATTTAAGGGGGAACCATTTCATTATTAGGGCAGTTCCAATGACAAGACCCAATGTATTGTGATGAGGAGGGGTTGCTGAAAGGAAGGAGAAAGTGGACATTTTGGTTAAAGAGCTATGAAGCTGGGCTGTTGGATGGAGTGGATGATGGGAACTGGGAAGACGGCGACGAGGAGCCAGGAGTGCGTGCTCCAGAGAAGGTGAAGAGGAATGCTTTGGGGGTAGGTGAGTCGCAGTGGGGAAACGATGATCTAGTGGGGGTTCTCAGCTCTGCCTCTGCATTGGAACCACCTTAGGAGCTTTTTTAAAAAGTCCCCGCCCCATATATTTCTAATCGGTTGGTCTAGGATGGACCCCGGACAGCTGCATTTTAAAAAAATTCCTGGGGTGGTCTAAAGTATAAAATGTGACCTTCAGAGAGAAGAACCAAGTGGGAGCCAAGGAGTCTTCCCCTCCATCAAGGCCTGAAGGAGACATGTCAGGGAAGGAAACTTCAGAGCTTCCCACTATTGTCTCTTACAGTGTCAAGCAGAAC